>PVLD010004200.1:0-129136 GCA_004027595.1 Dinomys branickii | reverse complement strand
TTTGCCTGCACATGTATCGCTGATTTATTTCACTTATGAGTATGGACTCCAGTTTTGTCCACTTGCCTACAAAGTCCCCAAAACTGTCTTTCTTTATAGCTGAATAATATTCCATTATATAAAAATGCCACAATTTTTTAATCCAGTCTTTTGTGGATGGGCACTTGGGTTGCTTCCACATTTTAGCTATTACAAATTGGAGCACCAGACTTTTAAATCAATAGGAAATCCTGTATATGATGTCAAGAAGAAAATAGTAATTAAAATAAGGCAATTATATTAGCTGTATGAATCTAAAATGAAGAAAAATTTTTACTATAACTCTAAAAGACCAAATCGATCACTGAAATATATGTAGTTTTTGAGACCAGGGACAAAATTTTATTTACAGAAGTTATGGGTTTTTTCTTTTTAGTTAATCTTTTAAAAATATCTCCCTTATAGTAAGTCCTGGAAAATATGATTTGTTTTAAACTAAAGGCAAACTTTTATCTTGGAGATAGAAACAACCTTTTAAATTTATCACCTTAAGAAAATGTAAAAGCCTTATATTTTTAAAATTTTGTTCTATTCTCTATGAGGCTTTATTCCTTGTGAAACTATTCCAAAGAGAATGGCATTTTTGCATCTCTCTAGGTCAACAATTTAGCATCTGGACTATATCAGGAAACACCAATCACACCCTATGGACTTGCAGTTGTCACACCTGCAGGCCATCTGTACTTGTGTCTAGGAGAGCCCTTAAAAATGTTTTTTCTTTAAGTAATCCATTTTATCTCTGAACCTAATAGGTGCCACAGTGTTTTGAGTAGATTGAATCATAACCTTGATTTTGCCTGTATAATCATCAGCATTGGTAACACTAGGCAAAACCTAAAGACCCTTATAAGATTGCTGCAACCTAGCAGGAGTCTCACTGTACCCTGAGGCAACAGTCCATAGTTTTAATACCCAGAATGGGCCCTCTGGTCCCTGGATGTCCAGTTTTTTTTTCCCAAATACTGAACCAGATGATTTTCTGGTGCCTACCTCGGGCACAGTCTTGCCTGGGCCTGTGGTGCTGGCGGTGGGGAGAGCCAGGGCACACTATAGTCATGTCCTGTCCACTGGGTTCCTGGCACACTTGTTGGTAGCTGGCAGTGTGCACCAGTGGCTGTATCTGGACAGGCCGCGCAGACACATGGGCAGCTGGGAAGCCCCAGCTGGGTCTGCCTAGAACCAGAGCCCGGGGCACTCCCTGAGCCCACTTTGCACCTCTCCCCCTGGCTGTGCCACTGCCCTTGTCCTGCTTGGGCTGGGAACTTAGCTTTAAAGTACAGTTCCCAGCTGAAACCATTGTAGTTTTAAAACCCCATTTATCCGCAATCCAGAGAAGAACAGTAAATACAGGAACCACGCAAACAGCAAACATATATATATATATATATATATATATATATATATATATATAACATTGGGTTTTGAAACTGTTTCTTTTTTAATTACGAGCAATTTAACATATTTTTAATTAATGAATTTATTTTTATTTTTTCCTTTTTGTCTTCTCTTACTTTGCAAGATCTCATGTTCTGATTCAGATTCCTTTTAAGACAAAATTTCCCATAGTAACCCTGATGAAACAATCCCGGAGACCAGGCTTACCTACCTGTTGACTCTTCTCCGGTCTACTGAGCACTGAATTAAATCCTTTTCCTAGTCTCAAAGACTCTTTTCATTTAAATCCTTTTTACTAGTCTCGAAGACTCTTTTTGCTTAAATCCTTTCATTCTCAAGTCCCTGTTTGACGGGCCAGATGTTGGTCTAGATGTTGATCTAGTATCCGTTTCTGTCCAGGATGAACAGGTCCGGAGAGCGAGGTACCCGCGGATGAATAAAAAAGTAAGAAGAAAAAGAAATACAAGAGAGACAATATTCTGGGATCAAGGGGCTTATAGCCTCTTGGACTGCAGCCTCGAATCACCTTCTCAGTAACCTTTTATTGAGATAAAACAAAAGAGGCAACTGGGCTAAAGGGTGGATATCAGCTGTTTTAGCAAGAACAATACAACTCAATTACCTTGACTAGATAGCCACCATGACACCATTCCTTTCTGCGTATCACAGCAAAACATTCAGCCTTATAAAGCTTCTACTAGACTTCTTCCAGACCCCAACAACCAAGGCTAGGTTATGCCTGAGGCAATACATTGAAAGATTAACTAAAGAATGTCCTCCACAATTAGGCAGAAATTTTAGTATACATTCAAGTGTGGAGTGCAGAACCTTGAGAGAGAGGTGTACCCACAGTTTGGAACTGGAAATATTTACATATTTTTAAGCGTGGAAATCTGACAATCTTTTTGTAAAGATTGGTCCACCCACAGAAAGATAATGGTCCCTTCATGGACAAAACCCACTTTACAGAAGCAAAAATGAGCCAGAAAAAGAGACCACCTTGTATTTTCAGACTGCTCACAGACTTCTTCCAAAAGTGGTCCAAACCTTTACCCAACAATTGATTAAACAATTACTACTTAGACCAACCCTTTGTACCACCCTGTTCCTACACACCCAGCATGCCTTCCAGGGCAGCGCCTGTCGCCTGTCGGAGGTTGGAAAGACCTCTGATGGGGAATCTGACCAGTGCCTTTTGTTTTATTTTCCCAGTGGAGGAAGATTTGGAAAGGTTAAATGTGGGCAGAAGGAGGCAGTGTGAGCAAGTGGGGGCTGGTGACAAGGGATTGGGGGGAACATGGTCATGCATGGGAATTGTTGGCCATCGCAGAACTCTGACTGTTTACTGAGCAGTGATGTTGTGACTACCGTGGGAGGACTGGAAAACTGGACAGGCTGAGTGAGTGGGGCATCCTGGATAACCCGGTAATGGGCATGGTCAGCTGAGGCCATGTGTCCTGCATAGTTACACTGCTGGGGAGTAGATGTCCCCAGGTTGTCCCCTAAGGTTGGTAAGTTATGCTGAATACAGACAGAGGCCTGTAAGATTAGTGTCCATGGCTATAGGCCGTGTGTCCACTTTGTTGCACTTTTGTATGCCGAGAGGTTAGTGATGTAAGACTGAAAGAGTCAGGCCATACATCCCCGAGTCCCTCCGTAGGACTTTCTGTTGAGGAGTCAGGGTGGGCCTAGTGTTTCATACTGGGGATAGCATGTGAGATTGGTGAGGACCCAGAATCTAGGAGGAATGGGAATGGCCACATAGGCAGCTGCAGACACAGACATACAGAGCCAGCAGCCTTTAGGTGGAGAGGAATCAGAGCACTTGAGTAAGGAGTGAGTAAACCATCATCCTGTGCAGGTAGAGGGTCATCCACAGGAAGACTTGTGGGACAGCCTCAGCAGGGGACAAGAGGACTGTGCTGGCTGACGTGACTGTAGGAGGTGATTCTATCCTGGAGGCAAGAGGCAACCTAGCTATAGCACTGGCAGGACGGAGAACAGAATCCATAAAAAGAGGCATAATAGAAACGTGGTGTCTGAGGCCTGCCTCATCTGTTATGGGTCTTTTTATCAATCGTCAAGCAAGGGGAGGGCAGGAAAAGGAAAATAGTGCGATTTTTTTCCAAGGAGAGGTCACGAAGAATACCCTGGTATAGAAAAGACCTCTTTTAGTTTGTATTTACTTTTTATGCAGGGTACCATCCTGTGTACAGCATCCTCAAGCTTTTGCCGTGCATAAAGGTCAGCTTCCAGTATGATCAGAGCAGGGCAGTCATCTGTGGAGCTTGGAGTCCTGCTGGGTCCATGCTGAAATGGCTCAAATTGGAGTCAGATCTGTGCACAGGTGGAATAGGACTACTTGTAAGAAATAAGGGAAGGGCTGAACCTATTTGCAGATGAAAGAGAAGGGCCCAGGCTAACTGTGTTCTAGAAGAGAAGGAGAAAAAAATTTTTTTAAAAACTGAGTTTGCATCCTGAAGCTGAAGTTTTTATTTTTAAAATTATAATTTCCCTTGTCTTCTTTTTACCTATTTCTTTGACAGTCCCCTGCCCCCCAAACACACTTTGATCCCTTATTCCTCAGGGTTGTACAAGGGCTGAAAGTGTGCCTTCTGTAACTGAGTCAGGCTGAAGAGGGGCATTGATTCTGTTTAGCCAGAGATCAAATATCTCACCCTGACTGATTTAAAGGAGACAAAGGAAGATTTTGTTGTTTACTAGACCATCATCTTTTGATAGTCTGGAAAAGAGGCCAAGGTCATCAAGTTATTTATGTTTAAACTTCATTTTATAACAAGCAGGGGACAGAAACTAAAAGGAGAACATTGGTGAACAGTGGCCCCATAGAAAAGTCAAAATCAGTAGCATTTGGCATAAGTCTTTTATCATTAACACTACATTAACCTCTATTTTCAGGTGTTTTAAGTAATCATTTTAAACATTTCATTCTACCATTGATTAGTTTTAGAGACACTTTCCTTCAGTAAACAGTACCATCTTCTGCTCTTGAAGCATTCTCTGAGAGAGTTTTGTGTGCACTATCAGAACATCAGAATGGAATAGCCTTTTTAAAGATGCAACTGAGGCTTTAGTTTGGAGATGACAATCCTGTGTGAGTTAGAAACTGTCCCTCAGGACACAAGTCTGCACCCTAAGTCCACAGCCATTATGTTGTGGTATGGGGAAAATAAGGAACTTATACTGGGCAGAGGGTGAAGCTGAACGTTAGTGTAGTCATAAAGGCCTCAGATCATCTCATGGAAGGCTCTAGTGCTGTGAAGACCCTTTGGGTTTGCTCCACTTTGAGGCAGAGTCTGGGTATTTATAGTCTGTATCAACCAGTTGTTGGATACAGACTGGTCTAGGGTAGGACAGGTGGATATCTTTGAGAACAATTCCCAGAAAGCAGTTGCTGTCAGTAACCAACATTCCCAAGAGTGATGGAAATAAATTCTCCCTCTTGAAGGGGAAATCTGGGTGTTATGCTACAGCATCCACTACAATCCCTCCCTTTGTACTGTTCATTTACACTTTTTTTCATGTAGTAGATTTAGGAGCCAGCTCCTTCAGGATTGTATTGGTCACTCCCCATGAATCTACAGGCAGAAAGAAGTTGGCTACTGCATATAGTATCGGTGCTTCAACTGATACTCATGGTCTCTTCTAAGCACTTTTATCTCCCTTTCCATTGTTTTCCTGGGGCAATTCCACAGGTGGAGAGTGGCAGGGCCATCCCAGGATGAACTCCTTTGTCCAGCACCATACACCCCCATCAGTTCCAATATGCTCCTGCAGCATACCATGTTCCCCATGACATATATTTAATTCATTTCATTAAGGAATCGGCCCCAGACAACCTGCAAAGAGCCTGGGTATAGAAAGGTGGCAGAGGTTGACTGGGCATATGTTAGGGTCTTTGTCTCCACCACCTTCCCCACCAGACGTGCATAATGATTCACTGCATGAGGCTTGTGGTTGTCCAGACTGGAGACTCTACCAAGATTCATAACCAGGGGCAACCTTTTGAGCAATGTTTTCATAATAAGATTCAAACTTAAACTGCATCCAAGTGACTTCCTCCCTGTCCTTGTTTGTGAACTCATTAAGAGTGGCACCAAAGAGAAAAAGTTTAAATCCACAAATATTCTTGTCAGAATAGGAACAGAAAAAGGCCAGGTCTATGTTTTAGTGTTAAATAGAAAAGCGTTTCTTAGGGAGCACAGTATGGAATTAATTATGCTTTGTAACAAAGAAGTTTACTAGGAAATTTCCCCCGAAGTGGAAATTAGTGTCTGCATCCTATGGGCACTGTCCCACCAGCAACGGGGCTCAGTCCAAAAGTGGTCCTTTTGGCAGAACAGAAGGCCTCCAAGCCCCTGGGCCATTTGAATGAAACCATCCAGAGTCACAGGGAAAGAAACTCGGCTCGCGGATCCTGTAGCCCTCAATGTTGCTCCATGCCAAGGAGAAATATATATGTCAAGGGGATAAAACCTTCAGGTATAAGCAATAAATGTTGTTTGGCGCATTCCTGCCAGTCTTCAAGGATTAAATACATACTCTTTTTTTTTTTTTTTTTGTGGTACTGGGGATCGAACTCAGGACCCTGCGCTTGCTAGGCAAGCGCTTATTCCACTGAGCTATATCCCCAGCCCCTTCAAGGATTAAATAATTTCCATTTATTTGAAAATTATTCTGTGCTCTGCTCATTAAAAATTACAGAAGATATAGGGGATAATTCCTAGTTAGTTTCCACATCCAGTTTAACTCAATTCCTGTCACTCTTAATCACTGGCTCTACACCATCAGCCACAGTGAGTGCCCATTCACGTGCTTTCTCATACACACACGGCCTGCTTAATCTGGCGCATGGTGCTTTCAACCCCTATGAGGATTGGCTTTCAGGCAAGAAAATATCGCCTACAAAGCTTAGCCATGTTTATTGGGAAAGGTAGGGGCATCAGGATGGAAGCAGGGTTTCCAGTCCTTGCAGGTGGGCAGCAGCTTGTCCTGAGTCAGGGTTACTCCATTCTTGGTTCAACCAAAGAGAGTCAGGGCCCCCTGGAAAAGAGAAGCCAAGCATGAGTGTGCTCCTCTCTACCACCAAAGGGAGCTGAGGAGGGGCCCTCACTCTTACTCTGTCCAAAGTCACTGAGACTAGGAAGGAAAGAACGAGTGCCGACCCTGGGGAGGCTGTGCTGGTGGTGGGAGTGGGCCCTGGGCCAATGCCACAGCCCACCGGCTGTCTGCTGTGGGAGATGCACCACGCACTCCATGCTGGACTCTTCACAACTCTCTGCAGTTCAGATATAGTCAACCCTGTTCAGAGCCAACAAGCCTGAGCTTCTCCCAGAGGGCTTACTGGACAGGATAAGGTTTCCCTGCCTGTGGCCGGGATCGCCGGGGAGGGACACCCATGCAGGGTGGGGTGGGGTGGGGTGCTATTACCAGCAGCATCTTCACAGCTGTCACAGCTTCAGGACCCAGCTCAGCAACACACTTCCTAGAACCCTCTATGAGGTGCTCCACTGGGATCCCCAGGCTGGCCAGCATGAGCTTCAGGGGATTGAAGGGCAGAGGGAGGCTGGGCACAGCCCCAGCCACAGCCTCTGCAGCAGGGGCCAGGGCTGCTATGGGTTCAGCCACAGGCTTAGCCAGGGAATCCACAAAGAAGGCATCACCTGCCAACACACAGGAGGGGAGAATCATACATCTGCACCCAGGGGGATGTGGGCACCTTCACTGCCTACTCAGAAGCCTGGGCTACCCACTTGTTCCCTCCCTAATGGCTGCCCCATACAGAGTCTGGGGGACACAGATGGGGAGAGGTGGCATGGTCACATGAAAAGTTTTCAGAGAACCAAACAAGGTCCCTGGGGCTGGAGGCAGGGGAAGCTGCTTTTTGGGTAGGCTAGGGGGCAGGCTCCAAAGAGGGACATTTACTCTATAACTTGAAGGATGGCTGGGCATTCATTCACCAGGCAGAGAACGGGTGGATGTTCCCAAATGAGGGCTGGCATGTGTATGGGGGTGGGCAAGCTCTGAGAAGAGGCTGGGGGCGCAGGCCAGGCTGACCCAGAAGGCCTGGAAGGCCACAGGAAAGCGAGAGCCAGGGACCTTCAGTGAGGCCCTAGAGTCAAAGCTGCAAGCCCCAACAACTGGTGCCAGCGTTTGGATGCCGCAGAGTCAGAATCAGCAGGAGAAGGAGCTGGGGGAGAGTAGGTGCTGATGGCGGCTGTGTTCTGTCACAAGGCCCCAGGGGCACTCACCAAAGCGGCTGAGCAGGGCCACAGAGAGTACCAGGAAGGTGGTGGCAAGCTTCATGACAGAGTGGGACTTGGTAGATGCTTCCAGGACCCGGGTGAGCTTCTAGAACCCAACCCAGAAGCCCTCATATACCCGGGGCTGGGGCCTCACCCTGTCTTCCTGAGGAATGCATTGTTTGCTCAACTAACACACAGAGACCTAGCCAACTTCCTGCTCTGGCTGGTGGGGCCTGGGAACTCAGCCCCCTCATTCTACCTGGGTCCAGTGGGTTTCCTCTTGGCAATGTCTCCTGAGCCCAAGAGCAGGAACCGAGGCTGTGCTTTGTCTCCACAAGGCCCACTCAGGCCTGCACTTTCACTCTGTGGTCTGACCCCACCTCACTCTTACAACAGTGTGGGCTCCAGGCACCAGCCCAGGTAGGGAACGGGCAAGGAGAGACTGGGAGTTGGCAGAACACACTGGGAACCAGCAGGTCTTTGTGATTCTTTGATTGAGGTGAGTTTGCCCAACCCCAGAGCAGACCCAAAGGAGGGCCCTGGGGTTGGGGGAAGAGGAACCTGCTTTTTGTGCTAGCTAGAGGGCAAGTCTCTAAAGAGGGACATTTGCCCTGTACCTTGAAGGGTGACTGGACATTCACCAGGGAGAGAATGGGTGGATGTTCCCAAATCAGGGCTGGCACCTGCATGGGGTGGGCAGGGTGTGAGAAAAGGCTGGGGGCACAAGCCAGGCTGACCCGGAAAGCCTGGAAGGCCAGGAATCTGGATGAGTGGGTTCTTCAAGCCAGCTTCATCACTGGCCCTCTTTGCAGCTCTGGGGGCTGCATTTTCATAGCATTTTTCAGGGGACTGTGTCCCAGGATACAGTGACAAACAGCCCTGGGGAGAACTGATATGCTGCACTGACCACAAACTTAGCTGTTGAATAGACTGAGATTACAGAAGAAAAAGGCAGAGGCGAGTAACCCTAAAGGGAGAGAGTTCTGTCCTTTTGACTTCTTTTCTGTCTCCCTCAGATCCTGGATCAGGGACGCAGCCACACCAGGCTATTTTTTTAAAAATTTGGAACAGGGTCTTGCTAGGTAGCCCAGACAGGACTCAAACTTGAGGTCCTCCTTGCTTAGACTCCCAAAGAACTGGGATTACAGAAGTACATTACCATATCCAGTTTTTTCTTCCTTTTAAAGGCTTAATGCTTTTCTGTTGTATGTCTGTACCATATTTTGCTTCATTCACTTGGGTTGCTCCTGTGTTTTAGCTACTGTGGATAATGTTGACATGAAAATGGGTGTACAAATATTGCTTTGAGATCCTGCCTCCCACTATTTTGGGTATACACCCCCCTAACTAAGGGGTATGCATACCCCCACTGAATGCCTGAATTACATGACATCCATAACATAAACCCCATAATTTAATGCCTTTTCCATCTAAACTAAGCACCTATCAGACACTGTGGCCATAAATTTGCAGTTTGATCCACGTCAAAAAAACTGCCACAGATGTCTTTTTTCTTCTCTACAAGTTCACTGAGAGATTGGTTTTTACTGTAGATCTTAGTAACCTCGGGACACAATATTTCTTCTTTCTTTGTTAGGTCAATAACTTCTATCTTTTCCCTAAAAGGAAGCCTATTTTGCAGTTTCTCTTTGGCCTTTCCCTGTGGCCTATCCATGTTGTCAGCATTCCTGGTCTTGCACTTTGGGACTGTTATAAATAAATAATGGTTACTTGAATGGAAGCACTGTGATACCACAACAGTGGATCTGATAACTGAGCTGCTACTAAGTGACTAATGGGTAGATAGTGCATGAGGGGTGTGGATGCTCTGGAAAAGGGGTAAGGATGGGGCCAGACAATGCTAGTGTTCTCACGGCACTCAGTGCAGCATGTGATTGAAAAATTATGAATTGTTTCTCTCCAGAATTTTCCACTTAATATTTTCTGGTCCCTGGTTGACTATGGGTAACTACAACCATTGAAGCAGAACCTCCATTAAGAGAAAATGACTGTATGTCCAGAAGCGGGATTGCTTATGATGGTTCTGTTCCTAATTTTTTGAGGAACCTCTATTTGATTTCCCACAGCAGCCACACGATTTGCATCTCCATGAACAGTGCACAGGTCTGCTCTTCTCCACGCCCTTGTCAGCGCTCTTATGCCCTGGCGGGATGCTATGTATGGCCTGGGCTGCCTGCTCAGATTGGGTGGCTTTTAGAGCTGAGCTTGGATCTACCTTGAGCCATGTGAAAAGACCTGCACAGCACAAGGACCAGCAGTCTGTGGGACCCAACACTTCCTGTCCTAGCACCGTTCCTGTGGCCTCCTTGCACCCCTTCACTGGCATTCTTTGCCTTTCAAACAAGCTCCGTGGGGCGCTTGGCTGAGTGGCAGAACACCTGCCTAACATGACTGAAGCCCTGTGTTCATCTCCAGCACTGTGAGAAACCAAACCAGAAGAAACAAAACAAACCAACAAAAACTTTAACCCCTTCCACCTTTCTGGCTCACATGGTTTGAGTGGACCTGCCCTGGCTTCCCATGAGCCTGCAGGGTAACCCCAGGCCTCCTTCTCATGGTCTAAGTTTTCCAGTTCCCCAAACAGATCCCCACAGCTCCCTCACAAATGTGCCATCATGTCCCCTTCACCCCTGAGGGGCCCAGGGACTTGCCACAGCCTTCCAAGTGGTAACAGTCAAGGCCAGAGCACCCCCAGGCCGGGCCCCTTCAGGCAACACAGGCTTCAGTGCCTCCCGAAGGAGCTGTTTGAGGAAGTGGGCAGTGGGGATGGCTGAGTTCTGCCCAGAAGGAATGTGGGGCACTCTCTGAAGTAGCTTCCTGAGGCTGCTCTAACTAATCATCATCACATACTTGGTGGCTGGAAACAATACATACTTATTTGCTCACAGTTCTGGAGGCCAAAAGCCCTGCATTGCTAGGGTGTGAGCAAGTTATGGGCAGGACCACACTCCCTCTAGAAGCTCTACGAACTAATGAATTCCCCGCCTCTCCCACCTGCCGGTGGCTGCTGGCATCCCTTGGCTTGTGGTCACGTTGCTCAGTCTCTACCTCCACGATTATGTCACCCCCCCCATCACCCTGCTTCTCCTCCCCTCTACTTCTCTGCTCTTTTTCTCCCTTCTCTATCTCTCTCCCTCCCTCTCTCTTCTGTCCCTGTCTCCTGCTCTCTCTCTCTGGAATACCTCTGCCTCTTTTTCATAAGACTGTATTGGAAAAAAAAAGATTCCGTTGGTTCCCTAGATAGTCCAAGGGAACCTCCTTATCAGACTGCTAAGATTCTTTTTACATGTAAAGTCATATCTAAAGTCTCCAGTTATTGGGCCAGCTAGATTTCTGAGCCTACCCACCCTCTCCTTCTGCACCGCCTCTTCACCAGCTAGGTGAGTTGAGGGTCTCCAGCAGGTGTGGGAGACCACCTGGCATGGGGAGAGGGTTCCCGGGTGGCAATGGTTGTCAGCACCCAGCCTGGGCCTTCAGCCTGGCTCTTGCACACCTGCTCCTGTGGCAGAAGGCTGACCCCAACACCAGGAAGAGTTTGGTACCCTCTGCTGATGATGCATTCAACCTGTCCCAGGCAATGTTTGCAGGGCATCATTTGGGGCAAGACCACGCCTTGCCCTCTGGACATGCAGGAAACGCTGGAGGTAAATGACTTTGGTATTCCTGGGAACGGGCCAGATACCAGATTTGGGACTGTGAAAGGGCCATGAATCACTTGAAGCCAGATTCTCAGCAAATGGGATTCTTCAGCAAAGTAACTGAGGAACGCGCCCACTTCCTCTGCCTGGGCCTCTGTCCTAGTGTCTGGCACACAGTCCACGCAGCATTCTGAGTGCCAGGACTCCCACAGCAAGGCAGCAGATGCTCAGGACCTGCAGAGGGCTCTCAGCCAGCTGCAGTGGACTTGATTGCACCTTTGAAACCCACCAACTGACTTCCTGTTTGCAAAGGCCCCCCCAAGGCCTAGCCTTGCTCCCCATACCGGATTCTTGTCTGGGTCCCTGCTCCCAGCTGCCTCCCCAGC
This sequence comes from Dinomys branickii, assembly GCA_004027595.1. Taxonomy (NCBI): domain Eukaryota; kingdom Metazoa; phylum Chordata; class Mammalia; order Rodentia; family Dinomyidae; genus Dinomys; species Dinomys branickii. The sequence continues at coordinate 117,391 of PVLD010004200.1, read as the reverse complement.
CTGCGTCCCCGTGTCATGTGCCCACCCTGGACCTCAAGTGCACCTGCCATGGGTGTGTAAAAGTGGGGCTTAGGCTTGCAGGCCACGGCTGCCCATACAGTAGCCCCAGTACCTGAAGGGGTCTCCGAAGGTCTGCTTATCCTGTTTCTTTCTCTGTGTGTCAACCCAAACCAGCACCTGTTTTCAGACCTGCCGCTGAGATGCCTTCTCTGCTACCCTGCACTCAGAACAAGGTTTGGCAAACTGGGGAGGATGGTAGGCCCAGTGCCACCTGAGTGGCCGCTGTGAGCAGGTGGGCAGCATCCTGGCCCTGTGCACCAGGTGCCTTGGTGACTGTGTCACGGGAGTTATGTGTGGTGTGCTCACTTTGACTGCTCCTTCCATGGCAGCCCTGTGTCATGTAGTCTCATGGAGTCCAGTTGGGGGTGATGGGCACAGGATTTTATACTGTGGGATATGTCTGTGATGTGGATCTTAAATAAACTACCCAATTCCCCCTCAAGTCAATGTGCGCACAGCTGGGAAACAGGCCCCCCTTGCCTCTGAACTCCCTGCCCACCGGGAAGACAGGAGGGGGCCAGCCAGTACCTCACTCCCCACCAGGAGCCTGGGCCCTTGGCCCAGGACATGGCCCAGTCTTGGAAGCCCCTGGGCATTATGGCCACCCCATTCCTAGGGATATCTTGATGTGCCCCTGATGTGCCATGTAGTGCCACTGGTCAAGAGGTGCCCCTTCTTTTCCACCCTGTGTTGTCACCCCAAGGAAAGGTAGGAACTGAGTATGAGAACTCTGCAGCAGGGGCCTGGGCTTTCTGTAGCAACAGGCACGGCACCTCGAGGAGCAACAGACAGAGACGGTGTGGGCTGCCATGCACCCCTAGCCGCTGTTCACCCCAGCACATGGTCACCGCTCAGAGCCACACCATGCACCCTGCCATCATACCCGCCTCAGTCTTTTTCCTCATGGCTTGGCATCCTGGGCTCTGGGCTCTGTCTCCATGGGTTCCCACTTCCGTGTGCCCACACCTTGGTCAATATTGGTCTGGCTCTCAAGCACTTCCTCCTGTTCCTTCCTTACCCAAGGCCATCTTCCCTGCAGGGCCTTGTGGTGGAGAGGGTGACAAGAGGTCATCACCACGGTTCCTGCAGTGTGAGCTCAGGGCATTGGTGAAAGTGACTGAAAGCTGACCCACCTGGCTTTGGCAATGACTGAAGTTCCAAGGATGGTTTGCCTTCAGGCAAAGCTTGATTCAGCCACAACTGGATCTAGTCATTCCCAGGGCCCATGCTTTAGGTAATTGTCCTAGCAGGTGGCAAGCCAGTAGCCAGCAGCACCAAACTTAGATACTGATTTAGGTTCAGGGAAACAAGACCTGCTGCTTCCCCAGGGTCCTTCCCGAGGTCTCAGTGGATTCCCAGTGCCCTACAGGCTGTGCTGATCACAGAAGCTGTAGCCAAGGAATCCTGGTGTGTAATTAGGCCTGGTTTTCCTGTTTCTGCCTGGGCTGAGGTAGAGCTCTGCCAAGGCTAGGACTAAGGAGGTATGGGTGAAAGAATAAAAGGAATACCGCTGAAGGTGGGAAGAAAATCCTATTCATTCATAAGAAAATCCAGAGACCATCAGTGACCCACGTAAGGTCTGAACAGGGGTCTGCATGGTCCCTAGGTCCTCCCACTCCTGGTACCCCATGGGACTGGAATTGGCAGTGCCCAGTGCTGCTTCTGTGCACCAGGACTGGGAACTGCTGTCCGCCAGGTGAGAGCGTGGGTTGGCAGATCAGACCCCGGGGAAGTCCTCGCCCCGACGTCTACAGACCAGTCCCTCCCCATCAGAGAGGCACTCACTGCTATTCCAAAGTGCCTGTTTATCCTGCCACAGAGGGTGGCGGTGGCTCAGTGGGGTTTGCTATACAAACCCAGGACCTGGCTTCAATCACTCATGTTTGTTCTCCACAGCCTGGAAGTTGGGAAGTCCAAGATCAAGTCACCAGCAGATCTAGCATCTGGTGAGGGCCCATCTCCAGGACATATGACTTCTCCCTTAGTTCCCATAGGGTGCAAAGAGGGCTGAAGAGCTCCCAAGGCCTCTTATCAGGAGACTGACCTCTTGTGGCTGCTTTATCCTGAGAGCCTGGCCTGCTGGTACCGTCACTGCCTTTAAGGTGCCGATGGCGGCTGTGGGGGGAGCATGCACAGTGGGGCACCGGTGTCAGACACCACTGTGGGTGTGAATTGGTGGAGTGAAGGCTTTTTTCTTCGTGGTGTGTCATGCCAAGGGCACCTTGGGTACTGTGGCTGTTGCTACCAAAGCTCTGCAAAGTGGAAGTGGCAGAGGGAGGCCGAGGCCCCAAGGGTCAGTGCAGGCCCAGGCCGCTGTGGGCGCAGGTGCTGCCTCTGACATTCTGTCCTCCCCAGCCTCCTTCGAGATCCTTCTCACAGCATAAATGTCAGCCTGAGCCCACTGACCTTTCTTAGAACCCCTTGTTTCCCTTAAAATAAGAAACACTCCCACCTCATGCTCCCTGCCCTGTGGGAGTGGCCCCACTGGCCAGCTTCCCGCATCTCAGGACCTCCATCCTGGCTCTTCCTGCTTCTCCTCCCTAGTGATCTGTGCAACCTCAGGCCAGGGGCCCATCTGTGGCTCCGAGTAGACACCCAGAAGCCCAGCGTCCAGCTGCAGACCCCTCCTCCGAAGCAGCTCTGGATGCTGAGCTCGGGCCAAAGTGACCTCAGGACACTCAAGGGCACTGCTGGTCCCAAAAGGAGGTGACTTGGGCACTGACAGAAATGTATAGTACCGTGGGACTCGGGAGGGATGGCTGTGGGTACCAGAAGTGGGTGCAGGCACCTGAGGCAGCAGGTAGGACCGAGGGGCCCAGGATGTGAGTACACCCCTGGGAAACCTTCCACAGGGCTTGGTGATGTGTGCAGGCCCAGGCACACCTGGGTGGGCCACATATCCAAGGTGTGGCCAAATTCAGTCAGGTGGTACCGGATGAAAATGTCCTGGCACGCACGAATGCTCCATGAGTGTTCTCAGTACTGAGAATTCACTCGGTAACAGGCAGAGACAGTAACAACTGCTTGGCCGTGTTCCATGGGGTGCTCTGTTCTGGGTCTCCCTGGGCTGGGGAAGGTTTCAGTGAAAACAAGACCACTGGGACTTCACTGAGAATCTACTTACAGTAACTCAGAGACTGGCATCTGATTTATTATTATCTTTTGTTAAATATTTTAGATCTTTTGCAGAACATGTCTACAAGGGCATGGTGGGTTTTCTTCCTCAGTACATAGTTGTGTGTGCAGTTAAATGCAGAAGAGAGGAGACCGAGCAGGGGGTACTAGGGGCTGCGGCTGCACCTGCACTGCTGCTTTCAGTCCTCAGAGACAGCGTCCTCTGGACTGTCCCTGGGTGAGCCTGAGGCCGGGTGCCACGCAGAGGAAGGAGGCCCGGGTTCAGTGAGGACCAGTCACGCATGCACCGCTACGTCATGGGGTTACCATGTGCTCTGTGGGATTTGCAGCAAGGCCCGCCCCCCACCAGCTGCTTGTCCTGCAAGCATCTTGGGCAAGGGCGGGGGCTGCAATCTGTGGTGCTGACCAAGATGAGGCTCTTTCTCTTGGCAAGGAGGCTAGGCAGTGTAAACTGGGACAGGGTCTGGGCAGAATGACCTTGCCTCCAGGGAGGCTTGGTTGTGCCCCTGTGGTGCCAAAAGTGCCACAGAGGTGAGAGGGAAGCAGAATGCAGGGCAGGGTCCTCCAGGACCTCCAGAACATCTTCCAGCAACTGCATGGCACCAGGCCACACTGTCTCTGCACCAGCCCCAAAGCCCTCCTGGGTGGAGCCCACGGTGCTCAAGCCTTGGAGGCACCTAGGGTAGAAGATCAAGGGCCCACAGGAGAAGCTAGAGGGGCCACTCTGGGCTGCGGGTTGGTTCTTGATTCTGCACCAGGCATGTGAGTTTTGGGGTCTTCTGAGAGAGACAGGTTATGGGGACTGCAATGTCTTAGCCAAGAACTGCCTAGTTTCAAGAAAAAAGTGGGCTTCTTTCCAGGTGAAGTTTTGAAAATTGAAATCAGAGAAGCTGAGAGTCCTGAGGTTCTAGTGGAAGAAGTTGTCTGTGGGCTGGCCCTCCACACTCAGGCAGGCCTTCTGCTTTGCTCCCTGGAGCTGGGTTGCCTCAAGGGCCAGCAGGCCGCTGGTGGGGCTCAGGCGAGCAGCCCACCCCCAATTCCTCCTTTGTTGCTGTGCCGAGGAAACACAGTGCTCTGTGCAGCTTCAGGGAGGAGTGGAAGGTGCCTTCCCCAGAGGAAGCGGAGGCTGATTCAGGGAACCGCTCCTGGGGTGGGAGCTGGAGATGTGGCTCAAAAGGGTCTCTACCTTCAGCCCCATGTGAGTCCCAGACATGGGCGTTCCTCCTCAGAACACAGGGCCTGTGTCGCCCACCCACTGTGGCAAAAGGAGTGATTGCAAGCCAGTGTCCTGGGAGAGGCTGGCCCAGGGCCAGCACTTGTGGACAGGGTCGCTGGGATAAGCGCTATCTGGATCTGAGAAGGGGCTAGGAGTGCCTGGAGGTGAGGGCTCACGACATCAAGGTGACAGAGTTCCCGAGCACTCCAAGAGGGAGGAAGCTCCTCCGGCTAAGTTGAAGGAGATGAACCCCCAGCCTGGGCCTCCGGCTTTCTACTCGGTCTCCGGGGATGTCCCCTGCCCCGGCAGTAGAAGCCCAGGGTCAGCGGGCCCTGCGCCTCGCCCTCAGTAGCTGCGGCCTGAGAAGGGCGCGCCGGCGGTCGGGGCCCAGTCGCCCTCCTCCCCCGGCCTGCAGAGCGCCCCGTACTCGCTGTTGAAAAACACCTGGCCGCCTTGGGCTTCCTGGTCCGGCCGCCGCCGCCTCCCCTGGGGGTCAGGGTGCGCCCTTGTCACATCCACCTCCTGGCCAGGTCCTTTACCGCTGCCGAGACAGGGAGGGAGGCGTTAGAAAGAGGGGAGTGCCACGAGGGGGTCTGATCAGAATCACCAAAGACAACGGGCGCAAAGCGCGCTCACAAACTTCGTCGCACGGCATTTACTAAAACAGCGCACACTCAGCGGAGCTTTCTGCATCCCAAGCTTGTACAGCGCCACGGGGCAGCCAGCCTCACCCGAATCTGCTTCCCTAGGAGTGGACGCACCTGTGCACCTCTCCACGCTCATCCTGCTGTGTCCAAGGGAACCGCACGAGGAAGGGCACCCTTTGCTGCCCCTTGCGGAGGGCAAGGTCCCCGAAGCACACAGCCCGTGTGCGCGTGCGCGTGCGCGTGCGCGTGCGCGCTTGTGTGTTCTGAACGGTGGGTCGTCTCTGTTCTACCGGACCCTGCCTTCTGGAGCTTTTTTCTTCCTACGTCATCAGGCCTAGGAGGCGCCGCGTGCCCCTCGTGCTCACTGCCTGTCCGAAGCAGCGCCCTCCCAAGACTGCGCCCGTAATGACACTTCCATAAATGCCCCAATATTTACTCCATCACGCAGGCCAAACCCCTGCTCTGTCCTGTTGCCCCTGAGCGCTCATAGCCATTCCACTCTAAAGCGCATCTTTCCCCTGCTCCCCACCGCCACAGCCCTCTGCGGAGCCAGCTGCCCTCACTGCAGGCAGAGCGCTTGCTCTTCGCCGCAGCCCTGTGCTCCCATTCGCAGACACCTTTTAAATTGGATGTGACACCAGGGGCTCTTCCAGTGGCGACCTGTCGCTCTCGGAATGAAAGCCATGCTCTAGGTTCCAATCACGCCCACCTCTCTGATCACACGACCATACTGCACCTTCAGCGCTTGTTAATTTTTATTTTTGTTGAGACAGGGTCTCTCTGTGTAGTCCAGGCCGGCCTCAACTTCACTGTGTAACCCAGGCGGGTCTCAAACTCAGTGATCCTCCTGTCTCAGCCTCTTGAGTGCTGGGATTACAAGAGTGTGCCACCATGCCCTGCTGAAAAAAATCTTAAGGCTACTATTTCTGTCTCTTTTCTTTTCCTTTGGGAATAGCTTGGTCTTTTGCTTTAGTTTCCAGAATGTTTATTGTTGAAGCCAAATAGTTCTGCCAGGTTATGTCACAGAGTTGACTGTTTTGGGCCAATTTTCCCAAGTGTCCTTTTATTTACAAGTCTTCCTTTATTTACTTAAAAGTCTTATTCTGAGTTCTAAGTTTAACATATTAGTTTGCACTTTACTCCTCAGGGATTCCAATTTTACACACATTGTATGTCTTCTATTCATTCACGTCTATTTCTTTCTGATCCTTTTACCTCTTTATTTCAATTTGATCTTCTTGACTCTTTTTATGTCTGTGCTTTACTTCACGTATTGGAGACACATCTTTGGTATCACTTCAAATTCCTTTCACTGCATCCTTCTTTTTTATGGTACTGATGATGGAACCCAGGGACCCACATATGCTAGGCAAGCGCTGTGCCACCGAGCTATGCCCAGCCCACACCTGTTTTTCTTACAAAGCATCCATTCACATGAGTACCACACCAGTATGGAAGGTCAGCCATTCACTCACCCAAAGAGTATTGGCCTTCTCATTGGCTGTTGCCAGGCAGCCATGTGAGCAATCATAAACCCAGTTTCTCTAGATTCCCCTTTTACCTACAGACTTGGATGCAACACCACACTGCAGGGTGTGGGAGCTGGGATCCTGAATGGTGACTGCAAAGGAGAGGGGCAGCCTGGAAGTGAGGCAGAGTTGGCACCTCACAGGGCCAGTGTGGGTCAAGGATTCACAGGAGACAGGAAAGGCCCAGGCAGGTAAACTGCCTTCTTTCCCCCAGAGGTGCTCGCAGGCACATTCTGTCCTGGGACCTGTTTAGAGAACATTCCATGTGCCACAGATGTCCCAGCCAGGTGATCTACTACTGAATCTTTCCATGGCTTAGTGTATGAGTTTCCAAGGCAAACCTTATGTTGTTGCTGTAGTTGAGGCAGTTTCTGTACTGAACAAGTCCCGTGTGTGTGTGTGTGTGTGTGTGTGTGTGTCTGTCTATCTCCTGAGTTCTGGATACTAACTGGCTTCTGCAGGACTGTTTTCTGAAACCTTCTCTCATCACCACCAAGCAGCACTGGCTTCCTGCTCTGCTCCGTGACAGCATCCACACTCACAGAGTCTCACATTCACACCGGGAGCTCTGCTCCCCTTCACCAGGCCCCTGTCCCAGAGCACTGTCACACACGCCTCTCAAGGGACAGTCCTCGTCTGACGTTAGAGCCTGCTGGCTGCAGAGCTGAGCCTCACACACACACACACACACACGCATGCACACGTAGGCACACGTGTCCTTGTGCCCATGATCTCCCTGAGTAGCTGTGTTGTTTTAGGAAGATGTATGGAGGTTTGAATTTCAACAGTTGTCACCCTCTGTTATCCTTTGTATTTTCTGGTGTTGAGGTTGCAGTGCTGGGGTGAACAGGGCCTCATATATGCTGGGCAAGCACTGTACCACTGAGCTACACCGAGCCTTGATTTTCCAAAGCGAAATTACTAATAGAATGTGTCTCCTGATTGTGGCATCAATTTAAAAACAGAAAAAGAGGCAGAGACGCATAACACAGATGCAGTCATCGTTCCCTGGGTGACCTATGAGCCACAATATTAGCAGCACTGCAGACATATTCCCACGGGTTGGTACACAGTGGTCAGTGCAGGTGCTGGCTTGCTGGCAGAGAGCCTGCCTAATGTGTGTGAGGCCTGGAGTTCAACCCCTAGAATGCAAAACATCAACACAAGTGGAGCATCCTGAATCTGAAAATTCAAAGTTTAGAATTTTTTGTTTGCTTTTGTTTTTTGAGACAGGGTCTCACTATGTAGCTCAGGCTGGCCTTGAGCTCACTGTGCAGTCCAGAAGCTCAAGGTGATCTTCCTCCCTCAGTGAGTGCTGGGATTACAGGAAAGCACCACCACACCTGGCTCAAGTTTAGTGTTTTAATAGCAAAGGCATGGGGAAGTATACCATCTCACTAATGAAATGGGAATTAAAATATACATGTGGAGCCCTTCTTAGGGAATCCCAACGTCTCTGAAAGCTGAAATTTTGAAGAACCAGATTTAGAATTTTCAGATTAGGGTTGCTCAACTGTGTAAAGTTCATGCATATATTCCAAAAACAAACAAACAAAAAAACCCTTTGAAATCTGAAACACTTCCAATCCCAAGAATTTTAGATAAGGCATATCCCACCTGTACTTGGTAAGCTGTACAGATTATAAATATACCCTATAAGTAAGGTGAAAAGTCACACTGATTATCCTAATGTTGTATAAATAAATACCTGTGGTTTACAGTAAAATGGTCAGTGACAACATCATCTACGGAGTCAAAAATGGCACCAGCAGAAGCAAGGGATTTAGCCTCAAAAGAAGTTCTTGATAGGAAGGGACACTGATGTTTGAGGTGTGAGGGCTGGCCTGAAGAATGTTTGAAGACCAGTGCCTCACACACTATCACAGGGCCTGTTATTTGGGCAGGTATATGTTAGTAAACTAATGAAACAAATGTTTACCAGGCATGTTGGGGCCTGCCTGTTAACTCAGCACTCTGGGAAGCAGAGGCAGAGAGATAAAAAATTCAAGCTCAGGTTGGACTACATAGTTACTGGGTGAGACCCTGTCTCAACATAAAAAGTGTAAAGTGTTGGGGATGCAGCTCCATGCAAATGCCCTGGATCTGACCCCCAACACTTCAAAATAAATAAAAAGAATAGGATAAAACAAATAAATAAAGTGAATATTTTAAGCAGACATATAAGTCTTTCATGTATACTCTGAAAAGTTTAAATATTTTAGTGGCCAAACTGTTTTTCTTCCAGTGGGCTATCTTGGTAGGCAGAGGCAATCACCTTCTACCCAGGTGCCCCTAGGTCCTGGCATGCAGTGAGATTTCTCTTTTAACAAAATACAACAGCAGCTGGCTCAGGTTACATCATCCGCCTGGCTTCTGTGGGCACTGGGTTGACGTCGGGAGCTTGGGACAGGTATGGGGTGTACGGGGTGTGCATTGGCCACACATAGGGAACAAAGAGAGCTGCACCCAGGGAGGTGCCATAGGGTCAGGGTGGGGACAGGGGGAGGGGCTGGGTGCCAAAGGCCTCAGTCTCAGTATCTTGACTTGAACTCACAAATGGGTGACAAGGAGCCACAGCAGAAATGGTGGGGTGCAGGGCTGGGGATATAGCTCAGTGGAATAAGCGCTTGCCTAGCAAGCGCAGTGTCCTGAGTTCGATCCCCAGTACCGCCAAAAAAAAAAAAAAAAAAAAAAAAGAAATGGTGGGGTGCAGCCAGGCCTTTTCAGGGAGGTCAGCACCCCCTCTGCAGGGGAGGAGGCTTGGCAGTGCTTACCTGAAGCCACCTTCTTGTCTGTGCCTGCTCTCTATGTGTGCAAACTCCTCAGAGGCCAGCACCATTCCACTGTCCGTCTGGTTATCCTGAGCAGAGGGAACCAACCGGGGCTGTGGCTGCTGGGAAGGTCACCCCACCCCCATAGGAACCGATCTGGCCAGGGATGCCAGCTCCATCCCTGAGCATGCAGGTGGGGGTTGCGGTCCCCACCGCTCAGGGAGAAGCTGAGGTCTGGGGGAGTGGTGCTGCATCGGTGACCCCCATGCGCTCAGGGTACAGGTAGAGCAGGAGCAATAGAAATTACGGAGCAGTTGGAAGATTCTGGCAGCTCACAGTTTGGTTTTTTTTAAATGACCGCCCTGAAGAGATCCTGGTTTTAGTAGGGCTTTGTTCCCCTTCAAGTATGGCTTGTGTGGTTTTCATTTTGAACCCCACAGAGGGGAACTACAATCTTCTCACAGCTGGGTCTGTGCTCTCTGAAGACTGACCAGCACTCAACCTGACTCCAACCTAGAGCCACCAGAGCTCAGGTCTGGGGGCCTTGGTCTCTCCCTCAGCACATGACACTTGTCCAGCCTCACCAAGCTGAGTGTGAGTGTGCCTGACCTTCCCCAGGGACACGGGTGTTACTACATGGGCAACGCCTGCAGCTCTCTGCTCCCCACGTCCCATCCTCTTCTGGTGACTGGGGCTGATGTCACTGTAACTGTGTGGGGTGGTGGTTATCTTCCCTCCGGGATTTCTATGCTGTTGGGGGCGAGGGTTTGGGGCTGCTGGGAGGGGAGGCCCTGAGCGACAGGGACAGGATAGCAAGAGCAGCGCGCCAGGACACTGCGTGAGTGCCTGGACCCTATGTGCTGGAAGCAGCCCCCGGCCTCGCCATTTTCAAGACTTCACCAAAGAGATGCCCGTATACCAAGGCTCACTCACTTCCTTCTTCCTCCTCTCCCTTCCTCCCTTCATTCTTTCCTTCTTTCTTTCTTTTTCTGGTGCTAGGGATTGAACCCAGGCCCTTCACACTCAGCTACCTCCCTGCCCTTTTCATTTTCACCTTTTTGAGACAGTACTGTTTATAATAAGATATGTGGCTGGGTGAGTACATAAAGCAAATGTGGAACACATGCTTAGTGGAGTATTATCCAGACACGACAGAGACCTTGCTATGTGTGGAAGCATGGGTGGAACTGGAAGTGAAATGACCATGACACGGAGAGGCAAGCATGGCATGTTCTCTCTCACAGGCGACCACTAATGCATGCTGCCCTGAAAGCACAGCAGTGATCACTAGAGGCTGGGACGAGTCAGGAGGAGGGGAGAGGGGAGGGTGGATTTGACTGGGGCACGCTGTATGCTTGTGTTGAAACACCACAGCAAACTGCACTCATACACACAACTTATACACATTAATCAAAGATTAAATAAATATTTAGAAAGGCTTAGTTGACTCCTGTCACTTGCCTCAGGACTCTGATGCTTGCCTCCCCCCACCTAGAGACCTGCCTAGGCCCCAAACTGAGGTGTGGATCCCCTCCTACCCCACCCTTACCATAGGGGCTTTGCAGGTTGTCGGGGTCATGGGGAATTCTTCAAATGTCTTCATCCTAGAGGGACCCTGGGTCTGAGTCTCCCTGGCCAGGGATCCAGGAAAGGACACACAATTGTAGTATCTGTGGGGAGAAACAGCGGGTGCGTGGAGAAGTGCACCCCAGTCTCTCTGGGGGCTCCCCTGTCTGCTGTCTCCTCCAGGAAGGCCTTGCTACAGGGGCACGGACAGAGGGGCTGGCTGAAATGCCCATCACATAGCCCTTGTGGGGGTGTCCCAGCAAGTGCCCTCCCTCTCCCCAGCTGTATCCTGTTCTGTACCAGAAGGATGGAACCTTTCACTCCATGGGGGGGCTCCAGTGGAGGGCAGTGGGGCGCAGAGCTGGTTGTGGTGGGCAGCCTTCTAGAGGTGGGCCGTGGCTGTCAGGCCTGTGTGTACATGCACAGGTGCATGCGGCTCCAGGTCTGCCTGCACATGTGTGTGGCAGAAAGGGTTGGCAGAATGAGCCAGGCAGGACCCAGCTCCTGTTCTTGTCCCTTGTGCTTGGGGCAGAAGGCAGGACTCTCAGCGCTCATTCTCCCAGCTGAGGGGTGGGAGTGTAGATAGTATAACCTCCCCCAGGGTGTGAACTGCCAAGGCAAAAGACCTCAACCCAGAACTGGGGAACTTAGGCCAGGTCCTCATTCCCAGATGTGGTCAATGAGTGGCTTCTTCTGCCGCCAGTGTCCCTGATAGTGGCTCCTGGCTAAATCATTAGGTGCTGGGAGGAATCTTACACTCACATTGTCTCCCTGCAACTACCAAAGATGGGCATTCTTTTGAAACTGAGGTGAGCGGTTCTTCAGGGGCCAATAACATAAAAACTGGAGGCTTGCACATGGCTTGAGTGTGTCCCTAAGGTTCTGTGCAGGGTGATGATGTTGAGGGGTTGAGGCCTCATGCATGGTAACTAAGTCACAGGGGCTCCCCACCTGGAAGGGACTAATGCAGTTCTTTTTGGACTCAGCCTCTTCCCAAGGGAGTGAGCTATAAAACGAACTAAACCTGGCCCCTGAACCTCTGGATTCCTGTCTCACATAGACATGGCCTCCTGCTGTCATAATGCCAGCTGCCACAAGACTCATCTCAGAGCCAAAGAGATACCAGGGCCACGCTGTAAGCCTCCAGGACTGTGAGCTAGGTGACCTCTTCTTTCTGAAATGCCAGTCTCTGGTATTTTGTTATAGCAATGGAAAATGGAGCAAAACACTGGTACTCAGCATGGAGGAATGAGGACGCTGTAAGGAAAGCACAGCTGTGAGGCCATGTGGCTCTGGGGAAGTCCCACAGTTGGCCAGACCCCTGAGTACCCTGGTGCCCAGTGCTGCCATTTAAAGAACTCTGGCACCCAGTAGTCTTTCAGTTGCTTTTCCTTGATGACTCAGGAGGATAAAAGAGCTGCCTCCAAACTGATCTCTGCCCTGTGCCCCATGCCCAGTGTGTGGGGGGGTGGCTGACCTGGCAGCCAGGCTGTGACGATGCACGCTTGGTGGGCTGTTCTCACTGTCTGGCTTGGTGACATGCAGCGCTGTGGTGGATGCTTGCAGGAAGCTGCCATCCTCTGAGCTCTGAGAGTCACATGGGATCATGCAGTCCTCATCTTCCTCCTGGCAGGAATCGGAGAGGTGGCTGGGGCCAGAGGCCACCCTGTGCCCCACCCTGCAACTCCTACCCATGTGTAGGACCACTTACGTCCTGAACTCTGAAATGGGGTTAAGGCTCACCGTGAGCCAGTGCTCAGGGCAGGCCCAGGTTAAGGGTGCTGATGGCTTGTGGGCCGGCCTCATTCAGTGTCCCCTCCAGCCCTCCCGGGTCCCCATCTGCAGACAAGGCAGGTGGGGGCCAGGCTCATGGAGCACCCTCTCCCGGGCCCTCTGGATGCCCTTGCAGCTCTGGGACCAGTTAGAGGATATCATCTTTTCCTTGGGCAGAACTGGCACCACGCTCCCATCCCCAGTTCCTGAGGCTTGGCTGTGGGGTGAGGCTTGGGTACAGGTTGCTTCTTGGGTATTCTGTCAGGTCCCAGAGCACATGGCACTATGCCTGAACACCGCTGGGGAGCGGAGTGCAGAACACACAGGTCTGGGGCCAGTGTACCCAGTGGGTGGAAAGGGGTGGAGAAATCCATTGTTATGCCAGGTAGATGGGCTGCTCTGCAGGCCCTGGAGGAGCAGCCTGGGTGCCCTGTGGAGTGACAGTGACAGCTGGGCAGCTGCCACTGTTGTGTCAGTGGAAGATGCTTCTGCACCTGTGTGCCACAGTTGGGCGGGAGCAGAGGGAAGGAGGCCAGAGGCCTGGGCCCAGATACATGTGGCCTTGCCAGGTAGCTGAGAGGGGAGTGGGGTCAGGCACAGCCATGGCAGGCCCCGGGTAGGGTAGAGCTGGGGCTTACCTGCTGGCCCCCTCCCTGAAGCAGGTCGCCCAGGGTTTCCACCAGCTCTGAGAAAGCAGGCCTCGCCTTGGGGTCTCCAGACCAACAGCTCAGCATGACGCGCCGTCTGCAGGGGAAGCTAGCTGCTGGCCTCCACCCTGGCCCTCCCACCAGTCAGCCCAGCCCTCCTGCCTGCTGGTTCCCTGCAGTGGTTCAGATATGGCCTGAGTGTGATCCTCTAAGGCTTCTGTGCTAGAGGCTTGGTCCCAGCCCAGTGGAGCCCAGCCTAAGAAACTGGGTCCCGAGTGGAGTGAGTGGGTGCTGCCGAGAGCACGTTGTTATGGAGCTGGTCCCGCCCAGTCTCTCACCTTCTGTCTCACTGTGTGGCCTCTCCCCACTCATGCATCCCACCATGGTGTCATCTGCCATACTGTGACGTCGCCAAAGGCTCTTCCCAGAGCCAGACAGTTACTGCCGCCATGCTCTAGGATTCTAAAACTGTGCTGAGTAAACCTCTTCTCTTTATAAGTGCACAGGTTCAGGTATTTTTTAAGAAGGAAAACCAAACAGATTGAGCCCACCCCTCACACGCACTCTGCTCTCCCCCTCTGGGATTGGCATGAGTTATCCCTCCCATCTAGAGCAGTTCTCTAATTGCCTTTTGCTCTTTCCACAAGTGTCACCTCCATGCCTATTCCTGGGGATGCTGTCCCTGGTGACTCTGGCTCCTGTCAGGTGTTCTTGAGGCACCTGTGCCTCCCTGCCCAAGTTAGGGTGCTGGGACTACTATTACTGTGTGGGCAGGTAGGGTCCAGGCCTCCTGGGGTTAGCACACAGGAGGTAGGCCTGCCCCCTGTGCTTGAACGCCTCCTCATGGCCACACAGCCCTCTCCCTATGCCTGTCCCCTTGCTCCCTAGCACCTACATGCCAGCAGGAGACTCACATGGCAGGGGTAGCCAGTTCCGGGGCTCTCATCCTGGTTCCATCTTTCAGCCGCTGGCAGAATTCCTCATTGATCTGCACCCCTGGGTACGGGGAGGCCCCTGCCAGCAGGAGGGGGTGGCCAGGGGTGAAATGGCCACCTGATCACCCTGGTCCTGTCCCCTCCTCCCTTCCTTTTTTCTCCGTGGCAGGATAAAGACAGAGTTCACCTTGTTGCCCCCCGGGGCCTAGGCAAGGTGCACCTGCTCCCTTCTTCAGTGAAGTCACAGTTCCTGGGACCCTCCAGGCTGACGGGACTGCCTTTTAAACAAAGCCTCTCTTTCCTTCTACTTCATGGACATCCACCCTGGCTGCTCCCTGCCCACTTTCCTCACCTGGACTTCGGTCCTTCCAGGCGCACCTGCCTGTCTCTATTCCTCCCTCCTTTTCTTTCTAGGGTGCTGAGGATCAAGCCCAGGGCCTAGTGTGTGCCAGGCACACCCTCTCTCGCTCAGCTGTATTCCTGCTCCCAGATCCTCTGGTGCGCAGCCTCGGGGTTCCTAGACTCTGTTAGCAATTTTATCTTCCCTAACGGCATTTTCATTACCATTTTGGAGAACTTTACTGTCCCCCTTCATCCTAGCATAGAGTCTTGGCTGTCACATCCCTGTGTGCCTCTTGCATAAGCAGGTTCCTTCACTGAACGGCCCCATGGAGAGCTGGAGGCTGCTACAGAAACCCAGGTGCTGCCCTGGCCCAGGCTTGAGGTGGTACTGCAGTGGCCCATGGCAGGCCTGGGTTGCTTGCTCCAGCTGCTCTTCCCTGGCCACGGAAGGGCTGACAGCACCTGCCGGGGCAGGGACCCTCGCCTGCACTCACCCAGGGAGAAGATCTCCCAGAGCAGCACCCCGAAGGACCAGACGTCACTCTGTGTGGTGTACACCTTGTCAAAGATGCTCTCAGGGGCCATCCACTTCAGGGGCAGCCGGGCCTGGGGAGGCGGGGTGTGTGTGTTTCATGGGCAGAGAGGCAAAGGCTGGGCCCTGGGCCCACTGCGTCCCTTCCTTCTGGACTGAAGATTTCTTCCCGTCAGCCACTCTGTCTGTCCAGCCCCTTCAGGTGCTCTGAGCTATCCTGGGGGATGCTCCTTGCATCCCTTCCTCCAGCTCCAGAGCTACAGCCCAGCCCCACCCTTGAGGTGAGGTGTCCCCACACACCTTTACCACTTTCCCCACCGGTACCCCACTCACTGCCCGTACCCTCACTGGTAGCAGGGCTGTTCTCCCGCGGCTCTGGATGCTCCTTCCCTAACGTCTCCCTCCCTCTCACGACTTCTACCTGGGAGCGGTGAGGGACACAGCCCTCTGGAGGGAGGCCCCAGCCCAGTTCCCGGTCTCCTTTCCTGTGCATAGGGACCCTCATCTCCACCTGCTGTTACACACCTGTGAGGTGGAATGAGGGTCGAGCCTTCCACAGGGGCTGTGCTGGGCAGAGTGGCCATCACACAGCATGTGGACACCTCAGGCCTCTTCCTGCCCTTCGCTAGCACAAGCCCTCACCAGCCACGGATGCCCGAATAGGCACTGCCCAAGGGTTACCTACGGGCAGGTGAATGCATCTCTACACTTGGGCCTACCATGGCGAGCACAGGGAGCCGGTGTCCACCCAGGGACAGGCACTGGTCCAACACAAGCTCCTGTCTGCACTCTCCTTCCCATGCTGCCTCAGCGGGCAGGGTCACTAGGCTTCCCCAAGAGCTCTGGGGGCAGTGAGAGGCCCAGCGGCTGAGCAGGTGGGTTGGCAGACCGAGGAGTCCGAGCCAGCCCACCGCTCCCGCAGCCTCACTCTCCCCATTTACCCAGCACCCAGGCTCCCTCCTCCTGGCGGCCTGCACTCACGCTCCCCTTGCGCACGTAGTCAGGGTCTTTGTAGATGTCTCGGGCAAGGCCAAAATCGCAAATCTTTACCACGTCACTTTCGGAAATCAGGATGTTTCGAGCGGCCAGGTCTCTGTGGATGCACTGGGGTGCGGGAAGGTAGTGGAATGTTCAGCTCAGGCCCTGGGTAACACCCACACCTGGAGCTCCAGGTTGCCCAGAGGATGCCCGAGTCCTGCTCTGGCAGGGGAAGATTTCTGTGCCTCTCCAGTACAGAAACCCAGGGAGGCAGCCACAGTGATCCCACATCTGCTCTGCTACTGACTAGGCAGAAAGCCCCAGGAAGGGAACTCCCATTCTGGGCTCAGTTTCCTGTTCTGCAAAATGGGAGCGACACTGATTAACCACAGGGCCATTGTGAAACGAGCAAACCTATGCATCCAGACGGGTTTGTGCTCTTTCCCTTTTAAAGGGACTTTGGTGTTTGGGGAAACCCACCTTGCGGGAGGCCAGGAACTCCATCCCCCGGGCCACCTGGAAGCTGTAGCAGACAAGGTCTTCCATGGTCAGTGGGCTCAGCCACAGGTCCTCGGCTGCACAAAGGAGGGCATGGACTCGAGAGGCGCCTCCTTCTGACCTCAGCCCTTCTCCCGACCCTCGGCCTTCACTCTCTAAGATAAGCACTCACTGCTCCTAGAGCAGTGGTCTGTGATACCGCCAGGCTTCTGCACCTGCTACGTGGCCCTGGGCTGTTCCTTCACCTTGACTGCAGGGCAAACGCCTATACATCCTATGATACCCACGTCAAAGGTCAGACACTTTTCAAAACTCCAAGATGTCCTTTCTAATGCAGTCCCCATTCTGCTGCTCCAGGAAGTCCCTCTCTGAGGCCAGGTTATTCCAGGGTGCTGATCTTGAGGAACCCATTGCTGGTCCAGAGTGGGCAGGCTCTTACCTTCTCCAACAGGAGGAGCCCGCCCCGCCCCTTCCTTGCCCATCAGGAACCGGGTGAGCAGGGCCCGGTCGCCGCTTGCCGGCCTCCTCTGATCAGTCTCGGCGCCCTCCACCATGGCGCGGAGGCGCCTCCGCTGCGCGGGCGACTTCTCCTGTAGGGAGACACAGAGCGGGTCCGAGCGAGCCGCTTCCTACAGCAGAGGCGCCCCGGGCCCAGCCTCAGCAGAGGCGCCTCTTACCGCGTAGGGGCTGAAAGCCTCGCGCTTGACGCGCAGAAAGTTGGAGAGGTTGCCGTACTTGCAGTACTCCACGATCACCATGAGGGGGCCTGGGGCGGGCCGGGCAGGCGCGGGAAGTGACTAGGGCGCCCGGGGACCCACGCACACACTGTAGGCTCCTCCCACCCGGAGGCGCGCAGGGCTCCCCCAGGGCAGCGGTTAGTACCGTTGGGCTTGGTGCACGCCCCCAGTAGGTTGACCACGTTGAGGTGGTGACCAATGTGGATCAGGATCTTGAGCTCTGACATCAGTGCTCGGTGTTCGCTGGCAGTGGCGCCCTCTGGAGGGGACACAGAGGCCTAGCGCAGGGCCGGGCCCGGACTCCTCTTGCCCTCCTGCCCTCCTCAGCTTGCCTCCCCGGTTGAGTGAGTTGGGGGCGGGCCCAGGGTCCCCGGCACAACCTGCTGGTCCCACTAAGGCAGGGGTGCAGAAAGTAGCTTGGGTTTGATTCCCACCATCTACCTGTGGACTTTTAGGGGAGATGCTAGTTCTGAGCCTCAGTTTCCCTTCCTGTACTGCAGTCCTGCCCCAGCTGTGGCTCCTCACCCAGCGACCTCGTACCTTTTAGCATTTTCACGGCCACGGTGTCACAACTGCTGCCTTTGCTGATGCCGAAGGCGGAGGCTTCCACCACCTTTCCGAAGGCTCCGTGGCCAAGGACTCTCCCTGTGGGCGGGAGGCCAGCTCCAGGTGAGATGAAGGGCTCGGCGCGGGAGAAGGGTGGGAAGGAAGGACCTGACTGAGGGGAGCCGAGCCTCTGCTGCCAAGCAGGAAGCGCGTGGGAGCGCAGGGAGAGGGCAGGAAGGCTCATATCCTTTCCAGGTGTGCAGGTCACCCTGCTCCGAGCAGAGGAAGTGACCTGGGTCTGGGAACGCCGCGCCCCGGCGTGGGTTTGAGGATGCGGGCCAGATGGAGCACACTGGGCCAGGTGGGGACGGGAGGCTTCCTGGAACAAGTTCTGAGGACTGAGGGCCTTCCGCGGGGTGCATAGGCTGCAGGCCTCACCCAGGTGCAGCCGCTCCCGTGGGAACTCCCACTGGCTGGCGTCGTAGGACAGGTACTCGCACTGCTCCTCCAGGGGCACCTCCCCCGGGTCCATGATGATGGACAGGTAGCCTGTCTTGATGTCCGCGCGGGTCGGCTGGGGCGGGTGAGAACAGATCACTGCTGTGGCCATGCCACCATGGCTCAGGTAACATTGCCCGTGACAGGTGACGCTTGTTTTGGAGTGCTCGACCAAGGAAAGGACAGACCGAGAGAACACGTGCGTGCGGGCAGGCTGGAGCCCAGCGTGTAAGGACAGGGAGCCTGGAGGGGCTGCCACGGAAAGCGGGGTAGGGACCTTGCTCGGGCCAGGGCGGGGTGATGTGCAAGAGACCCAGTACTTGGGCTCAGCAAGTGGAAGCGCGCTCACCCTCCTGTTACAGAAGATGAGGAGGAGGAGGACCCAGAAGAAGATAGCGATGACCCCGGTGCCGATGAGGATCACGATCTCCATGCTGCCTTTATCCTCGGAGCCTGAGTGGGCAAAAGTGTGCCTGTGCAGGTGCATGTGCACACGAGGGAGGAAGGCCTTGTGGGAAGAGCCCCCTCCTGGTGGCATGGCTCACGCGAGGTGGCCACAAGAGGGCACCCAATGGCGGTGCGGGGTCGGGGTGGGGCTGACCTTCCACCGCCACGCTGGCGGAGGAGTTGACGCAGCCTTTGGCGTTGCACACGCTGCACAGGTAGCGCCCGGCATCCTGCTCGCGCACGCGCTGGATGCTCAGCTTCTGGTTCGAATCCGCCAAGTCGATTCCTGCCGGCGTGGGATGGGGGTACGAGTGCAGAGCACTCAGGAACGCTGGCCTCCCAGGCCTCCCACCCATCACCTGGCGCTGCTCTCCGTACCAGACTCTTCCTCCAGCAGCTTTTCATCTTTGTACCACACGATGTTGGGCACGTGTGCTCCTGCCACAGGACACCGCATCTCCAGGGAGTCGCTGACATTCACCAGGAGGTCTGTCAAGTTCTGCATGAGCCGGGGGGCTTCCAGTGCTGGGGACGGGGGTGAGGAGGTGAAGTGACCCTGCAGAAGCAAGAGGGCACCCCAGGACGCGACGCTGCAGGGCTGAGAGCGGGTGGGTAGGGCGCGAGGGTGATAAGCGTTACACGGTGCAGCACGCGAGGCAGTGTGAGCAGGGGGCGCTCTTGGCTCGCCCTCCAGGCCCTCCCGCTGTCCGCTGCGCCTCACCCTGCACTGACAGGTACTTCTTGTGGCACTGCTTGTCCTGAGTGCGCCGGTCCTGCACCTCGCACACGTAGTCGCCCTCATGCTCAGGGGCCACTCGCGGGATGCTCAGGCTAAGTGTGGTGTGGCGCGCTCCGGGTGCAGCCTCCTCCAGGCTGGCGTCTAGCGGCGTGGCAAACAGGTGAACATTCTTGCAGTCGAGCAGCAGTGGGTTCCCGTGTGCATCATGCAGCGTGGACAGGTTCAGGCGGTACCAGCGGAGATGCTCGTACGTGTAGTTGTCAGCTTGGCAGCTGAGGTGCACCGACTGGCCCTCTAGGGGATCCTCGGAGGGCTCCACCTCGATACTGAAGCCGTCGGGGATGGCTGGGGAATGGGGAAGCCCTGTGACACTGTCCAGACGTTTGCTGTCTGTCCACCGGCCCCCTTGCTATTACCAGTGAACTCCTTCAGATCTGAACCAAGGCTGTGAACTGTGTAGCCCATAGTTACCCCACGCGCAGCCCGCCACTGCCCTGTGCTCCTCCTCCCTGACCCAGGAAGCCCCTCTTTGCAGTCAGCCCCAACCCTGGGTCTCCTCCTCCCTACTTGCTCTGTCCCTCCTGGCCAGGGGCCCCAGATTTTGGAGCTGCTACTCAGCAGACCCGGTGGGGCCCTACATCTTCACACTCCTCCCTGGGACCACAGCCCACCACTCTCTTCTCCCTGAAACAACTTCTTCAGTAGCTTTTGCCAGTGCCACCTTCTTCTGTTTTTCTGATCACTTCCTGTCAGGCTCCTGTGGGCTCTGCCCTGACCCCAGTGTTCCCTTGGTTTCTGTCTCTGGAAAGCCCTCATCTATACTCTGAGGTTCTGGGCTTCTTGGGTTTTCTGAGTCACCAATACATGTGAAATCTGAGTAAACCATGGAATTCTCTCCAGGGCAAAATGCACATGTGAACCACACAGCTCCAGAGTTTGAGAAGGGGTGGGAGGAAGGCAGATCTGGAAGGAGCTGCAGGGAGCAGGAGGGCACTCCTCCAGGGCCAAGGGCAAAGGTGGCGTCCCAGAGTACCAGCATCCAACCCATGTGCTGATGATCCCTACATGTAAGCCTCCTGCCCAGATCCAGGGTCCCCTGGGTGCCCCATGGTCAGCAGAAACTGGGTGAACCCAAGCCTTGCTCCTGACCCTGTGTCCAGGGCTGCTCAGGGAAGGTGGCCTTCCCTGGCTCTGCTCTGGTCACTCACTGGTCACATAGAAGTAGATGAGCCGCTCATCCCGGCCAACCTTGTTGAAGACCACACACTTGTACATGGCAGACATGTTGGCATCCTGGATCACCAGCTTGCTCACCGTCTGCACAGGCACAAACATGCATTTCCTGCCTTAGTCCTCCCAGTCGGGACCTTCCCCTTCTGGAAGGAGTCCCCTGTACACACCAGCAGTGAGGGAAATTGAAGTGACCACAGCACACAGAAGACCAGGACTGATGAGGCAGGAAGAGAAGGGAAGGTCTTCACACAGCAGAGAGGGAGCTCCCCAGAAAAGCTAAGGTCAATGTCCAGGCATCTGGTCTAGGCTGTGTTAAGGTTAGAGGACAGCCTTGGCTGGACCAAACAGAACTCTTGTCTGTAAATGAACTCAGGTAGTGGGCACATCATGGGGCCAGGAACCAGCTTGGCAGTTGGGTGAGTCCAAGCTAGGGTTAAAATTAAGGGCCAGCCACTCTCGAGCTGAGATGATGCTGTGGCCTAAGGATAGTAGCTGATCACTATGGGCTCACATCAGCCCCTGGGCACAGAGCAGCTCTTGCATCCAGGGTAAGTCTGACGGGGGTGGGGGGGCGTTCCTATGTTTTCCAGAAAGATTTTGGCTTTGGAGTAGGAAGATTGAAAAGTAGGGGAGGAGAGAGGGCCACAGGCCCTGCCTACCATCCAAAGACCCCCACCCCCACCCCAAGCTGGGCACTTCCTGGCCAGGCCTGGAACAGGAAGGGGCTCTGGAGGTGTGTAGGAAAACAGGAAGTGACTGTAGGAAGTGGGTGCCTTTGTTCAGTCCCCTTCCCCCTCCTGGCCTCTTTTCAGTATGGCCCCCAGGTTGGCCTAGTGGCTCAGCAGCCCCCTGTGGAAACCTGATTGGTCCCTGCCCCATCTTCTCTCAGCCCTAAGGCCCATGGCTTGACCAGGGGGCAAAGGACTCAGCTTCTGTGTCTGGGGAGCAGCCGGAGGCATGGCCCCATCCACACGCAGGGAAGCTCAGGCCCAGCGCCTATAGAAAGGCCACCCCCTCCCAGCTGCTGCCCCTGAAGCTCTGCAGGTCAGGCAGAAACAGAAGGCGTGAGATGGCCCACCAACCTCCTCCTCCTCCCCTGGCTGCCTGGTGGCTTGACTGGCCTGTACCTTGTTCTTCCCCTCCACGAACTCGGTCCAAGTGTCCAGGCTTTCTATGGGGTTCACAGCATCCTGCATGGTCACCTCCCTCCAGTCCCAGCACTGTGGCATGCCATCTCGCTGCTGCCGTCGGTGGCTGCCATAGGCCAGGAAAGACAAGGGCAGGTCAGGTACGGGCATTTGGGCCCTTTCGGGGGTAGGGCTCAAAGCCTTTCACCAACCTCAGTCATTCTCACTGACTTCAAGACCCCCGAGGACCATGGCACCCTCCTGCCCCATCCCTCGTGCCTGTTATCTCCGCCCTAAGTGGTTTCCTTGCCTTCGTCTTGCTGATGTCCAGCTCAGACTGCGAGAACATGGCCTGCAGTTGGACAAGGTTTGTCACTTACTGTTAGGACCTTGAGGAATGTGTCTTCCTGATCTGACCCTGTCTATCCATCTATTGAGGGGAGTTGTGAGTTGTACAGGTGAGCTTAGGTGTTTGAGTATGTTTGGTGTGTCCTGGGATTCAGCAGAAGCTTTCTAACACTATCCCCAGCCTGCCTGTTTACTGGGAGGGGCCGCTCTTGGTGCTCAGAGGCACCTTCTTTTTCTTCCCCGGGTGGTGCACTGATATGTTAGCTAGCCCAACCAGCTTGCCCATCCTGAGCTGCTGGCATAAGACTGATATAAGGAAGGGTTTGAGCTTTGCTCGGGCTAGGTGAGACCAGGGATTGGCTAGTGCTGAACTGGTAAATTAATACTATTAAAACGTCCATACTGTCCAAAGCCACCTACAGCTTACATGCATGCGATCCCTATCAAAATGCCAGTGATGTTCTTCACAGCAATAGAAAAAATTTTAAAATTCATGTAGAATCACAAAATATCCTAGCTATCTCAGAGCAATTCTAAGTAAAAAGAGCAAAGCTGGAACATCACACTACCTATCTTCAAAACATAAAACTACAGTAACCAAAGCAGCATGGTAGTGGTGTAAAAGCAGATGCATAGATCAATCAAACTGAATAGAGTCCAGAAATAAATGCACACATTTACAGATAACTGATTATCAATAAATGTGCTGAGAAGACTCACTGGGGAAAGAAGAGTCAGTTCAATATGTGGTGGTAAGAAATGTATATCCACATGCAGAAGAATGAAAGTAAACTAACCCTTATCTCACCAGTTATAAAAATCAACTCCAAAGAGGTTAGACGTAAGTGGAAGCCTTGGAAGAAAGCAGGGAAAATGCTTCCTGACATTGGTCTGAGCAAGGATTTCATGAGTAAGATCTCCAAATCCCAGGTGACAGAAGGGATGGTGGGGTTGAGTTTCGAGCAGGGCTCCCAGGAAGGACACATATGAGGCCTCTGCAGCCAGGGGCTGGGATATGGATTCACTGTGGCTGAGGCTCAGGATGGGACTACAAAATAAGTTACACTTACAGGCTGCGCTGAGCAAAGGTCTTGCAGGGTGTCCAGGGTCGCCAGTTCCACTGGACATGGAGAGGTGGGGGCACCCCGTAGGCTGTGCAGGTGAGGGCCTGGCGGCTGTGGCGGGGGTAGGTGCTGGGGGAGGAGGCCTCCTTCTCATGTACGTGGGGGGGCACTGAGGGCACAGGTACAGTGCATTAGCCTACCCCATCATGCCACACTGCACCTGTGTGCCTCCCCACTCTCCTCCCTGCCTCACCGCCCCTTACCATTCACTATCAGCTCCAGGCTGATGTTGCATCTCAGGCCAGCCGCAGAGTTCCACAAGGCAAGGGTGTAGATGCCTGCACTGGCCTCAGTCACCTCTTTGAGCACCAGGGCATGAGGACTGTGGCGCCCAGTCACTGCCTTTCTGTCTTTGTACCTGGCCCAAGAAAGGAGTCCAGGGCCTATGTGATGCCCTGTGCTAGTGCTTCCATCCCTCCAAACAGAATGGCTCCAGGACTCTTTGGATGCCAAACTCCTAACTTCAATGCTGAAGTCCCTCCTATACAGTGCATCCGTGTCTGCACAGAACCTATGCACATCCCTCCACATACTTCAAATCATCTCTAGGTGACCTGGTGCACAATATGATGCAGGTGCTATGTAAATTACTGTTATGTTAAAGTGTGCAAGGAAACCTACAAAGCAGTCCTTACATGCTTGGTTATTTGGGGCTTTTTTCTTTTTTTTTTAATGGTACTGGGAATCAAACTCAGGACCTTCTGCTTGCCAGGCAGGTGCCGTGCCACTGAGCTATATCCCTGGCCCAAGCCATGCTTGGTTATAAAGCATGGTTTGGTTTTTCAGATATTTTCTGTCTATGGTTGTTCAACCCACAGATGCAGAACACAGATGTGAAAGGCCCTGTGTGTTGCTGATGGGGCAGGAAGAAGAGGGGCTCATGGGCTAGGCGGGAGCAAGTGGCCCCTTCTGAAGGATCGGAGCAAAGGCAGCAGGAGTGCGGGGTGGAGCAGCAGACTCTGGTCTGGGGCATAGCGGTCAAAGGCTCTGGAGAGACTCTGTAGGCCCCATCTGCCAAGTGTCACAGCCATGTCAGGAAGCCATCTCAGGAGCATCCCTGAGGCCTGCAGCAGCATACCCCACATCCTCTGAGATCTTTCCCCAGATAAGGAGAAAACCAAGTTTCTCCGAAGCCAGGCTCACCAGGCCCAGCCCAGAGGGTCCTGCCCACCTTCCTGGTCTCCCCTGGTTGACTCTTCTGTATCAGCTGGGCTTTGGCATGGGGGACCAACTACTTCCCTCAGTGCCCCCCACCTCCTTCTCACAGACTGCACTAGAGTGAAGGTGGGGACACAGTCCAGCTCCTCACCATACTAGGCAGCCCTTGCCTCTCTCTTGCATCCCCAGCTTTGTCTTTCCTTGAGCTCTCTAGACATGTGGCCTCCCTCAGACCTTTGCACTTACTGTAGCCCTTGCAGAGATACTCTTTCCTATAGATGCCAGTTGGCAGGGCCCTCTGCCCCTTTCATTGGGGTTGGAGTATTTGGCTCACCAGAGAAGCCTTTCTCGCTCACCCTAATAACATGGCTCCTGGCCCTGCCTACTCTCCTGTTCATCAGCACGCTGGTTTTCAGGCATGTGTCTGTTGTCTAGGCTCTGTGCTGTGTGCCCTATGTGAGGAGTGGTGCCTGGCCCCTGAAGATGCTTCAGAGACTCACTGTGTGTGGAGATGGATGCCTCATCCCACAGAGTGGCTCCTCCCAGTCCTGCACTGGGATCTCCAAAGGCCTTCGAACCTGAGCTCTAGACTCTACCAGAAGTCTTTGGGTGCTGGGTATGCTAAGCCAGAGACACATGCAGTGTGGGCTGGGGAAAGGATGGCTCCTGGGCAGAAGCCTGTGGTAAAGGGACACAGCAGTCCTCCTCTCAAGTGTGACAACAGACAGGGCTCACAGAGGAATGTGACTTGCTAGGGTCATAAAGAAGGGTAAGAACAGGACCAAGGCTGTGCTACCTGCCTGCCTCTGATGCAGAAGGCTGGGGAGGGCCAGCTTTCTCTGGCTGGCTGGGCCAGGACAGGTTATGCACCCCTCTCACGAGGCCTGGGGCTCAGGTATGAGTTATGAATGTCCACTCCACCTTTCAGCCTGTGTTTCCCTCCGTACTATGGGGTCTCAGGCCAGCAGGCTGAGCCACATGGATGGCTCAAGGGCCAAGGGAGCACCAAAGGGGGCACTGAGTATACCTGAATTTTGCAGAGAGCAGCTGAAGCCACTGCTTTGGGGGCCCAGGTATACTGAATGTGTAGGCGGGGCACCTGGCAGGGCCTCAGCAGTGCAGCAGACAAACAGACGAAGCCCAGCTGGTGCCTACCACACTTCTGAAACAGAGGCCTGTGTTGAAACCTCTCATAGACCAATCTTCCTTCCAGCTAAAATACTGAATTCTGCATATGCTCTTAGGGGCTCTGCCTAGAGAGGTCCCTGTCTGGGTGGCGGGGCTAAGGCTCTGATGGGGAAGGACACTGCCCTTTTTGCCCCTTGGTCCATTCTCATCTGATACTAGTAGGGTAGCATGGGGAGGGGCTCAAACTGTTACCATTGGAATTCCGGTGGGGGGTAAGCTGCCAGCTTCACAGGCAGCTTCACCAACTCGTCCCCAGCTGTGGCCTCCAGGACTGGTCCTTTGAGCCAGTCGACACTGATGAAGGGCTTTTCTGCCAGACAGGAGGCATCAGTGTAAATCTGGGGGTGGCCCATCACTGACCAGGGATCCCCAGCCGCGGGCCTTGTAGCCCCGAAGCCAGCCGCCTTCAGCCAGGGGCTCGCCGTGCCCCAGCATGATGAGCTGGGCAGGGCTTCCTCTCACGCTTCCTTTCCTCTAGCTGGGCTCCCTGCAGAGCAGGTGCACTCTGGCCGCTGACCCACACTACACAGGGACCCCTGTCCTCCAGGAACTGCCCCAGGACATGTCGGTGGTCATACCATGCACAATGACCTCGGTGCTCTCCCGGAACTTCTGGATGCCGTTGTTGGCCTCACACACATACCGGCCCAGGTCGTGCTGGCTGACGTTGTAGATGGTCAGGATGCTGGAGAGCTCTGTGTGAGTCTGCTGGGAGCGCCGCTCGGGTACCCACTTACCCCGATCTGCCTGCCCACACCCAGGAAGCCCAGGGTCAGCAGGCAGTTGTGGCAGTGCTAACCCACCAAGGAACACGCCCTGCCCAGCTGGCAGTGGCTCTGGAAGCCTACAGTTTTCCACGGGGTGGCAAACTGCCCCATCAGACTGGGGCTCCTGAGGCCAGCTGGGTCTGGATCTCCTCCACAAAGGCCCAGTGTGTGCTGGGCACAGGTGGACACAGGTGACAAGGGATTCTGGGGGTGGGGAGCAGGACAGCTGTGAGCAGAAGGAAGTCACCCTGGCAGGGCCACTGGCCTCACCTGCTTCCCCGGATAGTCCCAGGCGAAGGTTACACCTGAGTTGAACTCGGCCCACACAGTACAGTTCAGGACCAGCTTCTCTCCAACCAGCAGCTCCAGGGACTTCTTAGGGAATAGTTGGATGTCATAGAGTTCATTGCCTGGTGACATACACACAGTGACTCCCATGCCCTGCGTAGGACACATGCGCAGGGACACCACACACAGAGCCCAGAGTACAAGGTGCCCCCAAATCACTGGGGGCCCTAAGAGCCCCATTACTGGGAATGGGGAGGGCCACCTTCTCCTCCAGGGGACCCAGAATGGCTCCTACCTGTGATATGCACGAGGAAGGGGCTGGAGTAAAAGTTCTGGCCACTCCAGCTGGTCTCACACCGCAGGTACAGTGCATCACGCAGCAGCGACGTGGACACGCGCATGCCCTGGCGGTCATCCCACACCACCTCGTGCCCATCAGGCCGCAGCACTGAGCTTTGCTGGAGCAACATGGTGACTGTTAGCACCTGGCTGCCCTGTCTGCCTGGCCAGACCAGTAGCCACCTTTCCCAGGGATGGAACAGGAGGGCTGGACTGGGGATGGGGACTGTACCGAGTGTAGTGTAACATTGAGGCCAGGGATGGACACCAGGCAGGGGACCCACATGGAGTCCTTCCTGTTGACCAGGAGCGTATCGGCTTTGTTGATGAATGGCTGTTCAAAGTCTGAGGAGACAGTAAGAGTTGAGGGAGGTGGAGGCTTGGGTCTTTGACAAGGGTTGGGGGCAGCCAGGCAGCTCATGGGACTGGAGTGGGGGGAGGACCCCTCTGCCCTCCTGTCTGCTTGAGATCGACAGGCTGGAGGCAAACATAGGTACCAGCTGACCCGGGGGGACCTGGCTGTGCCCGGCCTCTCTGCATGGCCTTCTCCTCACCTCTCACAAACACATAGGTGCTGGCAGCTGTGGTGCCCTCAATGCGGGCACTGATGTACTTGTAGTAGCAGCGGTAGCTGCCCGTGTTGTTGGCATGGGTCTCGTTCAGCAGCAGCACCTTGCAGTAGGGCCTGGTGTCTGTGCCCTCACAGTCTTGCACAACCCTTGAGTCTTCGCTGTCCTTCTCCTCTGTGACCGGTGCCTCTGGAGCCCCTGGCCAGGCCCACTCGAGGGGGTGCTGTCCCCTGGAAGAAGATGAGAGAGGTCAGGAGTCTCCTCCCCTACTGCAGCCCAAGAGGATAGTCCCCAAGGAGCCTCCTCCAGGGCCAAGACGTTTGCCCACCATGTGTCCCACTGAGGACAGGGCAGTCCAGGGCATGCACCGCAGAACCAGTCCGGGGTGCAGCACTTCTGCTTGGTTCCTGCAGCAGCGAGTGGCAGGCTGGCCAGTTGCAGGGTGGCTGGGGGAAGTGTTTTGGGTGAGGCTGGGTGAGTAGAAGGTGCTTGTGTCTGAAAACCTCCAGGTGCCCCCATTCTGGGAGCCCCTCTTGGCTTCTCTGCCTTGGGAAGGAACTGCCTCAGCCTTCCCCCGCTCCTTGGGCTGCCAGGTGGGAGGCCCCGTACCTGCAGGAGATGGCCAGGCTGTCACTGGTGTTGATGATGTGCACTTCTTCTGTGATGTTCAGGGTGGGGGGGGTCATGGAGTAGCCATTCACCAGGCCTGGGGTGGGAAACAGGGTTAGCGTGCCCCTGGGCTGTGAGTTCACAGAATAATGCGCATCAGTCACTGTTAGGCCTTCTGGGACTCCTAGGGAGGAGCAGTCTGGTGCTTCTCAGTTGGCACATCCAGGCCTCCCAATATTTACCCCAGTATATCCAGTGAGCTCCACCTCAGGCTGGCCCCTGCTCACAGCCTGAGCCCAGCCCCAAGTGACACTGGGCTCCAGTGGGACTGAACTCTGATCTCTGGCATTTTTCTATGGTGGGTATGTGGGGGCATCAAGACCCACAGCTCTGCCTGAAGCCCATCCCTCCTACATTCCAGACCATCAGTGCTTATGAGGTGGCCCTGCTCATCCCAGGCCCTCCCCAAGCACACCCAGGCCTTGGCCTGCCTGCCTGCTCTGCCTGTGTCCCAGGAGTCTGCCTCATGGCTCTACCTGCTTCTCCACTGGCCAGGCCTCCCTCTACCTGTCTCCCCTGGGGCCCTTCCTCAGGTGCACAGGTATGGCTGCTTTACCTGTTTGCACCTCTCCATGACTACAGGTGCCTGGGACCAGGCCCCTCCTGCCCTGCTGCCCACAAGCTCTGCACCCCCAGCCTCCTCCCAGAGGATGGTGTATTTGCATGTGTTGTGTATTTGCATGTGATGAGAGGTATGGTCTTCTATTTGTGCACATCTGTTTGCATTTGTGGGCATGGGTGTGTGACTCTGAGTATCTCTGCTGTATGTGGCTGTGTGTGTGTGTGTGTGTGTTGGCACGCGTAGTCATGTACCTGACATTCTTATGTGCTTGCAGTTGTGGATGGATCTCAGTGGGGGAGGGTGCAGACCTCGGGGGAGGTGTGGGCCTGGAACTCTGGCAGATGCATCCTGCCAGGACCATCCTGAGACAACAGGAAGGGAGAACTGTGTGGCTGGAGGCCCAGTGCTGTGTCCTGTCTTCCCCCTCAAGTCCTTGTCCTCCTGGGGGGTAGCAGAGCCTGGTCTCCTGCCGTAAGACTCTTTTAGCCCTTCAGGATTCAGAGGGGGCAGAAGTCTAAGTCACTTGCTCTGCAGCCAGCTCCCAAGGCTGCAGGGTCCTGCCTTGCAGCTTGCGGAGGGGGTAGAGCCTGGGGGACCACCACCACATGTGTTTCTACACACCCCGACCCCCAGCTACCTAGCTCAAGTGATACCAGGACAGTGCACTCCATGACCCAGCCTGCTGGCCTCTTCCTTCTTCCATCCTGCATCACTGTATGCCAGACCCTTCTGATAACCACTGCACCATGGACCAGAGCTGAAAAATGCTTATCAAGCATCTGCTACACCATGCAGACAGGGAAGGCCCCTTGCCGGGCCAGTGCAGGACTGCTGCAAAGTCCTTCCTCTTGAGCTCAGAGCACTTTTCCCCACACTCGGGCTAACCTCCCACTGGCCCTGAGGTGGGAAATGGCCCTGGGCTCTGGCGCTGCTTCCCCTGCTCGGCCTCTCACATGAGTCACGGGGCCGGGCACTTGGCAGCACTGTTCCCTACTGTGGAGAAAGCGGCTGAGGGGGAAGCTCACCAGAGGCAGGGGGGCCCCACAGGACAAGGCTCCCTTTGGGACAGCGAGGGCCCGGGAAGGGATCCCCAGAACAACACCTTTGAGCTGGGCTTTGAAGGAGAGGAGGATTTTCCCCAGGCAGTCCAAGTGAATAAGGCCATGCCAGGCAGATAGCTGGGCAAACGTATAGGCAATCAGGGGGATGGTGGTCTGTCCCATGAGCTATAGAGGATTGGGAAGATGATGGGAGTGGGGCTGGACCTGTGGGCGTACACGTCTTGCGCCCTCCCTGCTGACGGACCCAATCAGAGGCCAGGTTTGGGGCTTGCACGTCACCACAGGAGAGCTGCAGCAGCCAGGGCCCCTGCCCGGCCTGGTGTGTGCTGACACTGTGGGGAAGAGGACGCGCCTGAGGTGAGGCAGGAGCACTCGGAGTCCCCACCTCGGAGGCTCCACTCCCTAAAGTGCTCTCTCTATACGCCCCTGGCAATTGCAGCTGTGCAGCCACGGCAGCTGGCTTCATATGGCTTTCTGATGTTCCCAAGATAAAGCAGATGAGCAGCCACCTTCTGGTGCCTCCCTTTCTCTCCAGCTTCAGCTCTTGGGAGGCACAGGGCCTCTCAACTTCCTCACAGTGGAAGAAGGTTCCCCACAGGTTCAAGGCCTGGGACGTTCCAGCTTCTTTTTCTCCTTACATCTCTCTCTTGAGAAGGTCTAGTCCACATATCCCTTTCCTTTGAGCAGCCACAATCATTCAGACAGTTTCTGCCCTGTCCTCCTTGGGGATCCTGGTTGGCACACTAATCAGTTTTCATGTTCCTCAGTGCCCAGTGGGATGTGTAGCAAAGATTCAAGGGATGGATACAAGAAACAGGAGAGATACATGATGGCAGATCAGGTGCACAAGTGGGTGGATGGGTGACGGGTGGATGGAGGGGTGAGGAGAAATGCTCCTATGTGTCCTCCCAGCGGGCACCACCTCAGCACAGGAAGCATCCACACCCTTATGCTGAGCAGGAACATCTTCCCTGTTCCCTTTGCTCTTACGTGAAACTTGGCTTTCTGAGGACACAACTGCCAGGGGCGCAGTTACTGCTGGCCTCCCTCTTGGCCTCTTCCCAACAATGCTTTGAGGTGCCTGCTTTCGATGGTACCACCCTCTCCCCACTAAAGCTGTCATCAGCTTCTCTCCTGGTCACTTCCCCTCATTCTCTGCTGACTGTAGCTCCTGGCTTCCTGTATCCCCCACTCCTGCCATTCTCCATGACTTCAGCATCCACACGATGACTCTCCAGTACTCTTGTCTTTGAGATCCTCCTCTCCACTCCCTTCCAGCCACTGCACTCAAGTCATCACCAGAAACTGCACCTGGACTGAGAAGGCCTCCTTCCTGCTTCTCCTCTTCCCCTCTTTCACACTCAGGTGTGCTGCTTCACCTCTAAGTCCTCTGCCTCATCGGAAGCCCCCAGTGCTTCCTCCCCACTGACACCCTGCTGGTGTGGGCCCTGTCCTTGTTCAGTGGTAATCTGTGGCCCGTCACTCTGACCATCCCTTGCCTCTTACTCTCCACTGCAACCCTGCAACACCATCAAGTCTGCAAGCAGCTCCATAGTGCAGCACAAAACCCTCACCCTGGCCGCTTCCTCTTTTCTTCCTATATGCAGGCTTCATCCAGGGCCCCAGTCGGGCACTTCAGAGTCTTCCCTTCCTTCCAGTACAAACACCGAGAAACGTCAGATGGAGACGCCTCCTTGTCCCTCACCCGAGGGCTGCCGACACCCCTGCTCCCAAAGCAAACTCTCCATCCTGCTCAGGTCCTAACCTTCCTTGGTCTGATTCCTATAGATAATTCCTTCCTCTTCCGATTATCACTCTTTCTCCATGGAATCATCTCCCATCTATAAAGCAAAACAATTTTCTAGTCTCATGTTCTCTTTGGGCCATTGCTCCTTTTCCTCCTTCCCTCTGTCGCCAGAGCTCTGCTCATTATCCCCACCCCCACATTCACATGTCTATAATGGGCCGCACCCCACCTTCATGGACCCGTCGGCCAAAGCCTCTAGTGATCACACCATATCCAGCAGGGACATGAGGTCAAGGAGCAAAGCTGTCCTCTCCTCTTGCTGGCTCCTGTGACTCCCCTCACCTTCCTCCTCCTCCTCTTCTGCCCAGCATTAATTCCTGTTGCTGCTCATCCTCTCTCAAGAGCCCAGATTGCTCTAAAATCTCTATCTCCAGACCACTTTTCTCAGCTCAGCCTTTGCTATCCAGCTGCCCAGTGGACCTGGAAAAGCCACAGACACTCAGAGTTCCAAGTTACTGGTGCTGCCCTCACCCCTGCCAAAGGCTTCTCCCTCAATAACGCGGTCTCCTTAGATGACAATCACAGTGAGCGGCTGCCTCTCCCTCCCCTCCATCCATCCCCACGAGACCTGACAAGCCTACTGCAGCCCAGAGCTGGTCCTGCTCTCCTGCTGGGGCCCTGCATAGCTATACTTGGGCCTGAAGTGGCCCCGGGCTTGCTTCTGCTCTGCTGTATTCCTCCTCCATGCACTGTGATATCTTTAAATTGCAAAAGGACCATAGCACACTCATGCTTAGAACCTGTCTGTGACTTTCCACTGTATGCCCAGGTAAATCTAAACTCCTGGCGGAAGCCTGGCCTCTGCCCAGCTCTCTTTACCCTGGAGTGATCTACTTTTACCTTGGTTCACTTCCTCCACAGTGTCTCAGCATGCATGTTCCTTCCTAACCCAGGCCTTTGCATACACCTAATCTTCCTGATGCCTCCTCTCCTGGGCCCTACACAGCTGGCTTCTAATTCCCAGGTCTCAGGTTAGATGTGACCTCCTCACCCTCACAGTACTTAAGTTCCCTGTGTAGGTTCCCTCTCAGGTTCAAGATCACTTGCTTTACCCTTCCGGTTGTAATTTGTAATTATTTATTTGTTTAAGTTATGTTTGTCTACATCCCGCACTGACAGTGAGTTTCAGTGCTGTAAGGGTGAAGACAGCCCCCTTGTCTGCTTTACCTGCTGCCCAGCCCAGCACCTGGCACAGAAAAAGGCTCACCAAATACTTGTTGGATGTATAGAAGAACGGACAGGGACATGGGTAGAAGTGTGGACAGACGAACGGACTGGTGAATGGATGCAAGGACAGATGGCCGGGTAGCTAGATGGCAAACAGACCCCTGAGGTCTTCCTTTGGGCCGGAACTGTGTTAGACCCTGTTATTCCTTTGAAAAAGATGCTTCCAACTTTAAGGTAGAGGTGTTCTTTAGACTGAGCCCAGCTGCTCAGGAGCTGGGCAGATGAGGGCCTGAGGGCTCTGCCTTTGGTCACTCCATGACTGCCCAGCCCCCACCCATAGTCTGAAGAGGGTGCATCCTTCCTGCCTGGCCGTTGTCTGTCCCCACTGTCCTTTCCTCCCTTCCCGCAGCAGGAAGCTCTGTCATCCCGGCCTCTGCTGCACTCCCCCTGCCTTCCTGTTCCTGGCTCGGGAACGGCCTTCTTCCTTCCCCTGACCAGCAAGACCCTGGTTTCCAAGCCTGTGACAGCAAGGTCGGCGAGGCCAGAGGGCACACCTCCTCTTCCCTGCTGTCAGCAGCCCTGGGACGCCCTCCAGCCTTGGGCCATGGGGCCCCTAGCACGGGCTACAGGCACAGTGGGCTGTGGGGCAGCTCACCCTGGCCTGCTGCCTCCCCTGTGAGAGCAGCAATACCTCTCATGAGGGGCCGGGCAGTGTTGGGTCTTGCAGGCCCAGCTGTCAGTGCCTCCTGTGGTCCTCACAACAGCCTGGGAGGGAAGAAAGCATAGCGAGTCTGGCCTCAGTGAGAAAACTGAGGCCGTGGGCCTCACAGCAGGGGTGGCTCAGCAGCTGGACAGTGGCCCTGGTCTTGGCCAGGCTACTTTCCAGCAGAAGGTAGCGGTGCTCAGATCAAGATTTTGGCATCCAACCCTAAAGCTCAGGGTCACACTATGCAGAAAAGTGCATGCAGGAAGCCACATGGGGCTGTGAGCCCCAGCTTCCTCTCTTTCTGGGTCCCAGTCCTCTTTTCAGCTTACAGTCTGGGCAAAGTCCTTTAAACCACTGATGCTATTTCTTTCAAGAGCATTTTTCCTGAGAAACTGAGGGGAAACCCAATCAAACACAGGAAGAACTGCTGAGGGAACGACGTTTACTTTCATCCCGTAGATGTCCCTGGGCTAGGTATGTGCCCAAATTGGACCCAGGTGGGCCCAGAAGGGGTTGTCTAAGAAACCTTAATTCTGTGCATGGCAAAGGACAGACATTTGGAGCTGAGGCTGGCAGCAGGCAGCTCCTTTATGAATGTGCCCTGGGTATATGGGACGTCCCTGGGTTGGAGGGTATTGGTCCTCTTTGAAGGGCTGTGCCACAGTGGTTTCCAGAAAGCTGCCTCCCCACCAGGCATAAAGTCAATGGGGAATGCCCAGGCCCAGGTCCCAGGATGGTGGGTCCAGGAGAGCTGGTGCAGTGAGCCAGGGGTCAACTAGGGCAGCTGTGCAGCTGTTCCTGCCTTCACCCTAACAGCTCCCTGTCCCTTCTCTCCACTGGCCTCCATGATCTGCGGCAGCCTCCAACCTGCAGCTCAGCCCTGAGGGCCGCATGGCTCCCAGGCTCCTCTGGTGGTTCCTCCTGGCAGGCTGGCCACTCCCTGCCCAGGCTCAGACCGTGTGCTCTGTGCTCCCCTCCCCTCCATGCCTGGCAAGCTGCTGCAGCCTACTCTAACCTCAGGCTGACCCCACTCCCTGGCCCTCACCAACAGTGTGGGGAGGTTTGTGTCATTCAGTGGCTCTCAGGGCTGCGGTATCGACAGCCCATGGCTCTGTCCCCAGGACCAGCGTGCCCAGCACAAGGATGATGTTGGGGTCATCTGGGAGCTTGGGGGTTCCTCCACACATTGGTAGGGAATGGGCCCTGTCATGGCCACCTTGGATCTGACTCTTCTTTGCTCACTCCCTGAGGTGACTGGAAGACAGGGGCGCTGTGCTAGTCTCACACTCCTGGAAGCTGTGCCCAGGACAGAGGTAGCCAGGGACCAAGCCAGCTAGATCAGGGGCAAGATGTGTGCATGGAGGAGTGCCAGCACTCTCCCTCTACTCCTGGCTTGCCCTGGGAAGGCTCTTGGCAGGGAGGTGGCGTGGGCGTTCTGTTCTACAGTGCTCTCAAGCCTGGTAGCAATTGTGTGACCCAGAGCTCAAGAGTGAGTGTCAAGGTGGGTCCTCTGCCTCTCACCTTGGAAGACAAAAGATGGCAGGGACAGGAAGGGCTGCTTCTAGGGGGCTCATAGCCTCCTGAACCTGGTTGGGCACTCCCCAGTGCTCAGGGCATACAGATTCCTTTCTCCAAGCCGCAGTGTTCCTTCCTGTGATCACTGGAGACCACAAATAACAGCAGTACATTATGAAGCACTGTAAAAATATACTATTGCTGGTTCAGGTCCACTGAGCTCTCTGGCGTCACCCGCCTGTTCAAGTTATCACAGCTGCTGCACATTGCTGGGTGCCTGTTCCAGAGGCAGGGGGCCTAGAAAATCCTCTCTGTCTGGGTGGCAGGAAGGGTGTTCGGGTGAGCTGAAATGGGCTCTGTAGGCTGCATAGGAGCTTGCTGGCCCAAGAGGTGAGCACAAGGGGTAGCGGACGTGTACATAAGCTCGAACATAGGTTACTTCAAACATCAGACAGGAGATGGAGCGTGGGGGGGCAGTGATAATGCATTCTCTATCTTGGCAGTGCCACTCTCAATGGTTTCACCCTCACCTAGTGCTTCCCACCTCCTGAGAGCTGTCCTGAATGCCCCTTTTTGAGGACCGGACCCTCACACCCATCCAGCACAGGAGGACAGTGGAGCCAGGAGCACACAGCTGTCCATTCATCTGATGAGCAACTGTTAAACAGAGACCCTTCCTGTGTGGAGAAGCAGGCACTTGCAGTAATAAAAAGAAACATCTGTTCATGTTGAGCCCCAAATTCCTGCACTGATATGGTGCATCCTGCTGCAGCAGTGAGAGCAAGTGCATGCTGAGCACTTCCTATGTGGCAGCACAGTCCTGCCACGTGGGCCCCTTTCACCGTGCAGTAGGCCCTCATGGGAGGTACTACTGGTGTTGTATGGATGAGAAAACTGAGGCATGCAGAGGTCAACTTGCCCACAATTAGATTACCGGTAACAGAACATCCTTGGAGCACAGGATTTGGGAATGCTGTTATTTCCTCTCAGGAGTGGCATTATTTACATTTCTACAGTTTATGAACTGGAGAGGCCTTCGGTGGATCAAATTATCCTTCCTCCCTCAGCCCCGCTTGCCCTCTTTGTAGGTCATCCCACCAGGCATACTTAACACCACTGAACCTCAGAGTCAACCGGTCACCACATGACAACCATTCTTGGAACTGAAATGGGTTTTGCAGGCTGACTAGGAGTTTACTGGTGTAGGAGAAGAGTACCAAGGAAGAGTGGACAGAGTGCCAGGCCCCTGCAGCCTCCTCTTGTTGCCACACTGACAGCAGTCTGCATGCCCAGTGCTGAGGGCCTTGCAGTGGACACCTTCCAGCTAGGCAGCTACTCTTAGGCATGCTGGGGGCGAGCCCTCGCCACTGTTCCCCTCCCCACTCCTGGCCCGGCCAGCTCAGTGTTCCTGCCCTGGGCACCACACTGGGGTCTGCACACTGGTTCAGTCCTTACCCACGGTCAGACAAGCCTTCCAGAACACACATCCCTGCCCACCCAAACCCACTCTCTGCTTCCCTGTGCCTCAGTGGAATGTGAGTGCTGTGCTGTCTCCTCCAGTCCTG
Organism: Dinomys branickii; assembly: GCA_004027595.1. NCBI lineage: Eukaryota > Metazoa > Chordata > Mammalia > Rodentia > Dinomyidae > Dinomys > Dinomys branickii. The sequence goes on along the minus strand of PVLD010004200.1, from coordinate 80,602 downwards.
GAGACTGTGCCATCCGTTTAGGACAGTCCCTTCCTCCACGCTGATGTCTCACCCTAAGGCTCACATGCTGGACCTCTTCTGCAGCTCCTGGAGAGGCTGGCTTATCACATCAGATGGTTCCGTATTTCAAGGCTGGGGGCTTTCTTTTGTCTTTACACTGTGGCACCCCAGCATGACTTGGCAGGTACTGACCTGTGACTGGCTCTGGGGATGCAGGGAACAAAAAAGGCAGCACCTCACATGTGGGCAGATGGGGAGGTGCCTGAGAGGTGTCCGGACGGTGGAGGTGGCACACATCTGATGGGTCACATCACAGCTCTGCTCTTAACTCCCTAATCTTCAAAACCAGCACGAGGGTTGGGGGTGCAGATCCGTGGTTGAGGGCTTGCCCTGCAGGCATGAGCCTGGGTTCACTCTCAGGACGGAAGATGGCTTGGCAGGGGGCACGATGAAGCCTGTGTCTAAGGTCAAAGGTGCACACACCCCAGTGTGAAGTGATCCGTTGAACCCTCTTACATGAAGGAGCAGCTCACTGTGAGATGCATGAGTGTATCTGTATGGGCTGTGCTTCATACAAATCAACCCAGGTCAAGAGCATGACTTGATACAAACCAGTCACCATCTAGTAGAATTCAAGGAAGCTTGGGGTTGGTGAGGATAGGGCTCTCCCTGAGCCCATCTGAAATCCTGGATGTTGTGTCCAGGGGCACACATGGAGTGGGGATGAAGATGCCCCCCTCCCACTGTGAGCAGCCTGCACCTCCTTCCCCTCCCCAGGTGCACATCTGGAGCAGAGGAAGGGACAAGTACCAGGTTAGGGTGTGCAGCGGGTGCCCTTGGGCTCCACAGGAATGACTTGTTACAAAGGGCCAAGAAGCTGGAGCTTATCTTTGTGGGGCACTGAAGGATCAGGTCTGTGTTTCAGAGTGACCCTTGGAGGCAGCAGAAAGGCAAACACCAGGCAGAGGTTGGCAGGCAGGAGTGTAGCTGAGTAAGGGGATGGACTGCCTATGTACCTTTGTGTGTGGAGGGGTGGAGGGCCCCTGGCAGATACTAAGCACCTGGTGCAGGACAGCCATGGTATGCCAGCAGTGCCCGGCAGTTGTCCCAGCCTCCCTGGGGTCAGGGCTCTGTTCCCCAGCCACAGGATGAGCTGTTATCAGACAGCACAGCTGGCTCAGAGGTGGCCCCCCAGCGCTGCTAAATCGGGGCCACTGGCTCCTGCCGCAGGAAGAGGGAAATGCAGGCAGGATGTCCTCTTCTGTGGCCGACAAGTCCTTTCCCATGAACCCCTGCTGACCTTGTGGGCCACATGGCGGGGGCTCCCCACTGCCACCTAGCCCTGGGCTGGTCTGGCGGGTGGGGCACAGGCACAGGGGCCTAGCTGGAGGGGTATACCTACTGTCAGCCCCCACCAGGGCCGGCCTGGCACCCCAGGCCACCTCCAGCAAAGAATGCCTCCCAGACTCCCCTAGGCATGACCGGAAAACTGAGATCCCAGAGGAAGCCCGTATCTGAGAAGGATTAAAACTCAGGGATCCCTGGCTCTAGTAGGACATGTCACTGCTCCACAGAGGCTGGTCTAGGGAGTGTGAGAGGTTGCTCGGACTGCTCTCCCTGCCCACCCTCCATTCTTAGGGCCTCTCAAAAGAATGTGCTGCACAGGCCAGGGCCTGGTGGGAGAAGACCTGGCCAGTGGAGCAAAATCATCAGACAGCACGAGGGGTGGAAATTAGACACAGAGAGGAACTTCTCATGCTAAGACCTCCCTTAATGGATGGGTTTCTTCATTTCCCTCTGCCCCATCACACACAAGTGTTTCCTTTCCTCCATCATTACCAGACCTCTCTGCATCAACTGGGGGCTCCTGGAGGACCACGGACACCCCTACCTGGAGACCATGTTTCTCCACCTTTGCTTCCACATCTGCATCTAATAAACTGTCTCATTTTCCACCTAGAGTGCTTAAACCAGACACTAGCCTTGATCATTAACAACGTCTCTTGGTTCACGCACTTGCAGGCCCCAGCTTCCTGCCTCAACTGGACAGCGTCTCCCAGCCATTGGCTCTTGTCACCTCTCCTGCTTTGTCATCTCCATCCTAGTCTCTAGCCTTGTCTGACTGCTCACTTGTCCCTACAACATCTAGACTTTTCTGTCTCTGGGCTTTTGAGGAGTACACCTTGCCCTGCTTAGTGTCCTTTCCAGACCTGTCTAGGCAGCTCCTTGCTGGAAGTGATGCTGCCTTCCTGTCACCATCTGAGCTTCACTGGGGTCCCTGAGCATTTCAGCTCTGGGCTACAGACATCTGGTGCCACCTGTGGAGCCCTGCCAGTGCAGCCCTCAGGAAACTCCTGCAAGGTGGGGTCAGGTCCAAATCCTTCCTGGGCCACACTGAGCATGCGCCATGATTGTGGTATTAGCTTCCTTCCTGGCTGACACACTGGGAAGCATTCAGGCAGGCCACTTGTTACACTTGGCCTGGTCAAGTGGCCACTGTGCTCTGGAAAAGGAGCAGGGCTGTTGGTACCACACTGCCTATGCACCTAAGCATGGTAGGCAGATGTGCATCACCTGCATTTGGGTACCAGAGAACTGAGCTAGGGCAGGAAGTCCACAGGCAGTAAGTAAGGTGGGCTTAGCCCCCACATCCTGCCATGTGTGACCCAGATCACTGCAGAGATGTGTGCGCTCAGGCCAGCCCAGCCCAGCCCAAGTATCCAGAAGTCTCTGGACTGTCCTGTATGTCCCTAGACTGGCTACCTACAGACTCAAGGCACAAAAAGCTTTTCTTTAGGAGGTTAGAGATGAAGCCCCTCATGGGGCTGCCATCCGCCATGTCCACAGGGACACAGACTGGAACTGGGCCAGATGTCCAGCCTTGAAGTGCAGCACAGTCACTCACTGTTTGCTAGTCTGCCACCTGGAAAGAGTGGCAGAGACAGATAAGGAGGGGCCTAAGCTCCACTATGAAGACTTAGGGGCAGGCCAGGATGAGGCTGAGGGGTCAGCTTTAGGGTCCACAGTCTTCTTGCCCTCCCACTCTGGCTTCCTAGATGCTTGACTACACTTAGAGGTTTGTGCTCCTGCTACAAGCTGGGGGCTCCTGGCCCATCTCAGCCCAGCAAGCTGGCGTGGGGGCAAGGTGCAAGGCTCAGGGTGGAACGGCATCTTCACCCCAGGCACTCACACTCAGGTCCCGTCTGGGCCCCATCCTGCAGCTGGCATGCCCTCCTCTCCCTCACGGTCAGGTCTGTGGAGCCGCCAGTATTCGCCCAGGGAATGGCCCCGCTTCTCTTACCCGTCCACCTCCTGGGTCTCACAGATGCAGAACACCCTTCTCTCCCTGGCTTCCTCCCCAAGCCCTGTGCTGGGCCTCTGCTGTACTTGCTCTCCAGCTGCCCAGCCCAGCCTCCCTTCTGTGCCTCAGACATTACATCTCACTGCCCTGCCCGGTGTTCCTCAAGGTGTAACTCGGGGGAGGAAAGTTCTCCTTCCTTAGCCCTGCTGTCCAGACGGGGTCCCATTGTGTCTCCACGAAATATTGCACCCTATGAGATCCTGACCCTGCTCTGGGCACGGGGAGCAAGAAACAGACGAGAAAAATCGTCCAGCAGAGAGAGGCCTGGGCTGAGACAGTCATCCTCCCCCGTGCTCCCAGGGAGCCGCGGGCAACCCCTTCCCTTTTTCCTCCCGGCCTCCTGAGGACCTGGGAGAGTTGGGGCTGTCCTTGGCTAAGCTTCCCCGCGTGTAAAGTAAGTCTCTCACTCCATGTGAGAACTAAGAGACACGAAGTATGTAAAGCTAGCATTCCATTTCGGTAGCATAAAAGGTACCAAAGTTCCCACCTCTGTTCTGGGGCCTCCCTGCACTCCTTGGCGAACAGTGACGTCCACGACGCTCTCTCCACTCCTTGGTGTCCAGGGACACCATCTTTCGTTGACTCTTCCTCTTTTCACCCCAGTGAATTCTCCCTGACAACTCCATCCAACCTTCCGCGGCCTCCTCCCCACCCTCCAGGCTCCCGGACCGCACGGCCTCGGCTCTCCGCCCCAGCGGCTCCCAAAGCAACCTACACTTGCCAGACCCACGCCCGAGACCTTCCGTGGCGGCCTCTGGTCCGGCTGCTCGGTTGGCCCTCAAGGCTCTCTTCCCCAGTTCTGGGCGTCCCAGCCTTCTCCACTGCTGCTGCTCAAGTCGCTCACGCACGCGGGTCCCCAAATTCTAACCTGCGCCTGCGCCCTCCGCTCCGACAGCGCCGCCTGGGAAGGGGAGCCCCGGCCGAGCGGCCCCTCCGGGCTTCGAAAGCCCCGGGTCCGGGGTTGGGCGCGCAGTGGGGGCGCCTACCCGGGAGGCCGCCGCCGAAGAGCCCGACGCCCTGCTTCGCGAGGCAGAGCTGCCCGGCGGCGCGCAGTCACACGGTCCTCGCCACAGTGCCGCGCTCCCCATCCGCTCGCGTCCACCCGAACTCCAGGCGCCCCGGCTCGCCCGCCCGCCCGGCCCGCTCACCGTCCAGCAGGCCGAGGTAGAGCCCCAGGCGCAGGCACAGCGCGGCCCCCCGCTGCATCTCCGGCCGCTGCGCGCGGGTCCGACCGCGCCGAGCGCTGCGCGGGAGTGAGCGCTCGGCCGCCGGCGCGCGGGCGGGGCCGGAGGCGGCACCGCTGGCCGGGCCCGCCCCGCTCCGGTCCCGGTCCCGGTCCCGCCCCGAGCGGCGGCCCGGGGGAAGGTGCCGGCCGGAGGCTCGGTCCGCGGCGCCCTGGGCGGCGCCTCCGCGGGGCAGGTGCGCGGACCCTCCGGGGCCGCAAGGGTGCGGGCGCAGGGGCGCGGAGAGTTCGCTGTGACTTCGGTGCAGCGGGAAACGCTGGCTTAGAGTAAGCAAGGAAGTCGGAGATAGAACCCGAAACAGCGGCGCGTGCCGTCTTCCGCCTTCGCGGGGCAACTGTGCTCTGCCGACCCTGCTGCCCGAGTCCCGCTCCCGGGAGCCGCGCGTTCCCAGGTTTGTACTAGATAGCGCTTTACTTTCTAGCTTGGCAAATCCTCACATAGACTTCCTTTCTCTTCTCAGTTCTGTCGAGGGAATTTCCTGTGTGAAAATAAATCCCATGCCGATGACAGTTTCAGCCTCTCCGCACTTTTATTTATCCCATTCACACTTTTCGACCTCCCCTGCTCGGTTCGCCCTTGCCGCAAAACAAGACCAGATTCTTGATAACGACGGTTCCCAACTCTTCCAAGTAAAGCAGGAATTGAGTGTGTTACAAAGGAGGACTCAAAATCAGTGGGGACAGTTTAGGTAACTTAATAAATAATGGACAAACTAGGCAACTGAATTAAAAATGAAGTCATATTCCTCTTCAGCTATATATTGATTTTCTTCCGTTTTTAGTTTTAAAAGAAAAAAGAACAAACACAAGATGAAACAGAGAGTATGTGTCGATGTAATATGAATTAAATTTTAAAGCAAACGCATGTCTACAGCAAAGAGTGTCGTAGAACAGCAGTCACTGGCGTTCCAGGAAGCTCTCCACTTCCCTTACAAGGCCCCAGTAGTTTTCACTACCCGCTTTATCCCTGCTCTCTCATTTTGCCACCCAAATACATGTTTTGCTTGTGTTTTAACTTTATTTCAATGGCTTCATACCGTTTGTATTCTTTCACTCCTAATCATTTGTGAGATTCACCTACACACTGCTAGGAAAACTACCTTACTCATTTTCATAGCTGCGCAATTTTCCACACTATTTGCCACACAATTTATTTATCCATCTACTAATGATGGAAGTTTGAACAGTTCACAACTTTTGCTACTATGAACACTCTTGTGCATATTTCCTGGCACCACAGCATCTCCCCCGCCTCCTCCCTTGCCCAGATTGCTAAGTATGTTTGTTTTCAACTTTGATAGACAGTACCATCTGTTTTTTCAGGTTATCGGTGCCATTTTGCACTTCCATACCAGTGTAAATAGTTCCCAGCGCTACACATCTTCAGTGACACAATACTGTCACTTTTCTATTCAGTATAGTGTGATGTTTAACTTGTTTTAAAATAATTTTTCCAAGAAAAAGCAAATTTATTAACAAATACATTTTAAGTTGATTTTATGTTTAGCCTGAAGACTGAATGTGCAAGAAAAGACTAACTGTAGTGGCACTGAAATAGACAAGACGCTTCCATGTTTGGGATTTTTGGAAATGTGCTTAATATCACAGGGTTTTAAAAATTTTTTTATTAGTACATGTTTGCAATACATAGTAATTGTACTCATTGTGGGAAATTGTACACAATATGTCATGATTCTTTTTTCTTTCTTTTTCCCGCCTCTCTTTCCTGTTCTTTTCAACTGTTGGTCCCCTTCTCATTTACAAAAGATCTATTTTCATTATTTTTATCCATTTAATTCATTTTTCTTTTCCCCTTTCCCTCTCTCCATCTCTTGCTCCCCTGTTCATTTTTTTTGGAGTATGAATTTTATTAAATTCTTTCTTTTTTTATTTTAAAGATAAAAATAATATAAACTCAAATAACACAAAAACAATGAGGAAAAACACAAATTATGGAGAAGATAATAGGGGATTGACAATGAATACTGTTTTACATAATATCATCTTCATATTTGTTACTGAGTTGTCTCAAAAACAATGAAGGAAATACACAACTATACAGAAGATAGTAGGGGATTAACAATGGCTCTTGTATTACATAATGTTATCGTCACATTTCTTAGTTAAAAATCAGTATAACACGTAAATGATAAAGTAAACAGAATTGTAGAGCAGATATTGGGGAATTAAAAATGGATGCTGTATTACAAAATGATGTCTTCCCTATTGTTACTCAGTTATACAAATGATGCCACATTCGATTAATCGTACAGTTTAACACTACAAACACCCTCATCTCCATTGTTCTCTCACCCAATCAATTGTCTTCCTTCTGACAGTAACTGTACTTTTTGGTTTATTTACTCCCTTGGGCCCTCACATTGGGAAAGCACATGACTGCTTCAAATTACTGTGGCACTAGGTGGAAAAGCACCCATCCTCAAAGACAGTACATAGGCAGGGAACCAAATACGCTATGGTCATACCTGATTGATAAGCCATAGAGGCCCTCAGGGGCCCAGTCCAGTCCAAGGGTTCACCCCGTGGACAGATGGGCCCCACCTCAATGAGGTGCTCCCGGGGACCCAGTCCAGTCCTCAGGGTTGCCCCCACAGACCTCCGGGCTCTGACCCAACAAGGCCCTCCCAGCGGCCTGGTCTAATTGATCTCTAGTGCTGCCACTCCCCACCCCTTACAGCTGGGCACTGGGCACCCTTATGATGCTGGGCACAAGTGGCGTGAGGTCTTCCCCACATGTGCTCACTAAGGAAGTCCAGGGTATGTACTAAGTTTAGTTATTAGTTCTAGCAGAGAATTGGAGGATTTTCTCAGGTGTTCTGTGTAGAGTATGTTGTCTCGTGAACTCCAAGACTGCTGCTTTTCGTGTAATTTGTTGCTGTGGGTTCATACAAGGTTTATATATGCAAGCAGTATGAAGTCCCTTTTGGTGCTCATATTAGTAGTTTAGGGTGAGTCCTGAAGCCTGTGGACTCATCCTGTTTCTGTCAGGAACATATGTTGAGCTCAAAGGCCACCTAGACTCAACTTGCTCACAGAGGGAGTTCAAGGTGGGAGCTGAAGCCTGGTAACTCAGGTTGTGCTTCCTGATTGGTGTTGGAGTGAGAAGGGCATGGGACCGTGTGATCCACCTCCCATCTGCAGCTCTCTCTTACTGTTGTGCTCCAGTTCCTGTTTGTTCTTTGGCTGGATGCCTGGGAATTGCTGTGGCCCTGGGGTCACAGCTGCTGCTCTCTGCTGGTAATTGCTCACACAGTGGTGAGGTAGGAGGCCACAGTCTCCGGGCCATTGTAGAGCTGGTTGTGGTGGGCTGTGTACTGTTTGCTTTGACTCCGCCTTGCCTCAGGGCCCTGATTAGAAAGGTCACTGCAGAGTGGGCTTGCTGCTTTAATGGCAGTCGTAACTTTTCATCCTCACGCTGGGTTCAACAACACGTTTCCATCCGCTACTGCCTCTTTTCCAGGCTGTGCCTTCTGCACTCCAGCTTCAGCCCAGCTCTCAGAACACTGCTCTCCCCTGGCCGAATCAGGAGGCTCCCATGGGCACAGGCCTCGGAAGCTGAAGCTGCGAGTGCCAGAATGAGGGAGTGGGCTGAGGATGTGTATGGAGTGGTGGCTCCCTCCTTCTCTGGCTTCTCTTCCTCTAACTGCATCCCTCCAGGTTTTCCCTCCAGGAGAGGTCTTGTTTACTCTTTCTGAGGGCTTCAGTTCTCATTTCAGATCCTTCCTGGGTCCAGGGGGCCCACTTCTGTCCCTCTTGTCTCTCTCTCATGTTGCTATATTCCATTGTCTGGGTGGTGATCCTCCAGGTGGATTTTTCTCTGCTGCTTACCTGGTTGCCATCTTCCTGGAAGTCCTCCCCTTTTCATTTGAAAAAGATCTTCCTCTTTCCTATTTATCTACCTTCTATTCTGCCCCACCCATATTAGAGTTTCTTATATAAGAGAAAATGTGATGTTTAAATTTGTGAATCTGATTTATTTCATTTATGGTCTAAAGGTGTACCCATTTTCCTACAAGTGACTCAAGTTTATATTTTGTCAGGACTAGCCTGAGAGTTACCTGAGGGAGACGGGTTGTGCACTACAAACACTGGAATTGCCACTAGTGGCAATGGCTTGTCGTCTGCAAATAAGAAGTAAGGGCAGTAAAGACATTCAGGACTGGACTTAAAATCTTGGCCCCAGTTCCATCTGCACACCTGGGCTTATTGCCTCTGCAATTTTTGACTTCAAACATTTCATCCAGATTCTTTAAATCCTTCAAAACTGCACCCCAACCTCTTAAAACCTATCTATACTCTGTTTTCCTCCAGATAGCTGCTGATGTTCACTCTGATGTCAGCCCACCTGTAGGTAGAGGAATAAGCTGCCCCACAGCTTTGGCTTCTGGGTAGCTCCTTGTACGCCATTATTAATGGTTTTAGTTGTGAAAGACTGCTGCTCCATGGTGTGTAAACACCACATTTTCTCCATTCAGCTGTTGATGGCTGCTCCCAAGATCTAGCTATTATGAAGTGTGCTACTGTAAGCATAGGTCATTGTAACACAATGTCTTTAACTCTTTTGGGGAGATACCTACAAGGGGATAGAGTTCTGTTTTTAGGTTTTTTTTTTTAACCATCACTGGATGCTGTATTACATAGTGTTGTCTTTGCAATTGTTAACACAAAAACAATAAAGGAAATACCAAATTACAGAGAAAATAGTAGGGGGTCACCACTGGATATTGTACTAGATAATGTTATCTTTGTCTTTATTACTCAGTTATATAGATGATGGCTTATTCAATTAATCAATTTTCTCCACTTCACCTCCATTGTTCTACCACCCTGTCAGTGGTCTTCCCACTGGTAATAACTGCACTTTTGGTTTATTTACTCCCTCATGCTCTTACTTTAGGAAGAGACTTGGCTGCTTCTAAATATGCTGTATAATATGTGGGTGTACACAAATTGCTATGGCAAGAGGTGGAGAAGCACCCTTTGGCAAGCCCTCACAGCCACTGGGGTATCGGGTCGGGTAGGTGGGGTTACACAGCAAACCACCAGGCTCTGTCAGTGCGTCCAGGCGAGTCTTCAGGGCTGTCCCAGGGGCTGGGCAGAGCATCTGGCATGCCCCGGGGGCCACACAGAGCTCCAGGGATGAGGCAGAGTGCCTGGCATACCACAGGAGCCAGGGGAGCTCTGGGGACGGTGGAGTGCCTGGCACGCCATGGGGGCTGGGCAGAGCTCTGGGGGCAGTGCGGGGTCCCTGCATGCCCTGGGGGCCGGGCGGAGCTCCAGGGATGAGGTGGAGTGCCTGGCACACCACAGGGGCTGGGCAGAGCTTTGGGGGCTGGGTGAAGTACCTGGCACACCCTGGGTGCTGGGCAGAGCATCTGGCAGAGCTCCGGGGGCTGGGCAGAGTGCCTGGCATGTCCTGGGGGTGGGGTGGAACACCGGGCATGCCCTGGCGATGGGGCGGAATGCCGGACTTGCGGGGTTGATTTTTTTTTTTTTTTTTTGGCGGTACTGGGGATTGAACTCAGGACCCTGCGCTTGCTAGGCAGGCGCTTATTCCACTGAGCTATATCCCCAGCTCCGAGACTTGCGGGGTTGGGGGTCACTCCCGGGTGGATCCAAGTCTGTGGGACTGCCCCTGTGGACTCCTGGACTCTGTCCCAACACTGCTCTGTGGGAGGCCCAGTCTAGGTCCTCAGGGCTCTCATGCAACCCGAAGGAAGGCCCCTCCCCTGTGTCCCCCTGCATGCCTCCTATGACACTTTGCAGACTATCCCTTCCCAGCTAGAAAGGCAGGTCTACACCCTAGTTTCATGTCTTTGCCTCATCCCATGACTCCATCTCACTGGGTACTGGGTGCACTTACACTGCTGGGCACAAGTGGCATGTGGTCTCCTCCACCTGTGCTCACTGTGGTAGTCCATGGTGTGTACTAAGTGGAGTTATAAGTTCTCAGAAAGAATTGGAAGATTTTCTCGGGTCTGCTGTGTAGAGTATGTTGTTGTCTCTCAGGTTCCAGGACTGCTGCTTTTTATGTAGTTTGACACTATGGGTTCATACATTTTTCATACATGCAAGCAGTGTGAAGCCTCTTTTGGTGCTCATGTTAGTAGTTTAGGGTGAGTCCTGAAGCCCGTTGACTCAGCCCGTTGTCAGCATCACATGGTGCCTGCTCGGGCCACCAGGACTCACGGTGCTCAGACAGGGAGTTCAGGGTGGGAGCTGAATCCCGGTAACTCTGCTCATGCTTCCCGCTTGGTGTTGGAGTGAGAAGGGCATGGGGCTGTGTAGCCCACCTTCGTCTGCGGTTCACTCTTTCTGATGTGCTCCAGCTCCTTTTTGTTTTTTGACTGGATCCCTGGGAATTACTGTGGTCCCTACGTCTCTTCCATTGCTTTCTGCTACTCTTTGCTCACACAGTGGAGAGGTCTGAGGCCACATCCTCGGGCAGGCATAGAGCTGGGTGTGGTGGGCTGCTCACTGGTTGCCTTGACTCCGGCGTGCCTCAGGGCACTGATTAGAAAGATTTCAGCAGAGTAGGGATTCTGCTTCAATGGCCTTTGTAACCTCCCATCCTCACACTGGATTCAACCACTCCTTCTGACCTCCACTGTTTCCTTTTCCGGCTGTGCTTTCTCCTCTCTGATTTTGAACTAGCTCTCAGGACTTTGCTTTCCGCCAGCTGATTGGGGATGTTTCTGCGAGCAGGGGCCTCTGAGGCTGAAGCTGTGAGTGCCGGAATGAGGGAGCAGGCTGAGGGTGTGTATGGAGCAGTGGCTCCTTCCTTTTCTGCCTCCTCTTCCTCTAACTGCGCCTGGCGGCCCTCTGAGCCTTTTTTCCAGGGGAGGTCTTGTTTGCTCTTTCTGAGAGTTTCAATTCCCATTTCAGATCTTTCCTGGGTCCAGGGTACCAGGGCACCCATTTCTCTGCTTCTTGTCTTTCTCATGTTGCTGTATTTCAGTATCTGGTTGTCGATCCCCCAGGAGGATCTTTCTCTGCTACTTACCCAGTCGCCATCTTACCGGAAGTCCTTCTGTTTTTAGATTTTGAAGAATGTCTATACACATTTCCATAGTGGAAATCTGTACTATACTGTCTATACTGATTTCCATAGTGGTAATACTAGTTTACATGCTCACCAACAATGATGAAGGGTTCCTTTTACCCTGCAGTCTCTCTAGAATTTGCTATTATTTGTTATTATTGAGTTCTTGAAGATAGCCATTCTTTCTGGAGTGAGATGTGATCTCAGTGTTGTTTTAGTTTACATTTCTTGATTAGCCAGCGTCACTTTTCTCATTTCTGAGACAAAATTCCTGATGACCAAAGTTAAGGAAGGAAATGTTTATTTAGCTCACAGTTTGTAGAGGTTTCACTCCATCATTATCTGGCTCCAAGGCAGGGGGGCTTGGCAGAGGAGAACAGTTCATGGTGGCCAAAGGAAAGAAAAAGCAACAAGGGAGAAAAACAAGACTCTGCCCCTTATATTGTAGGCAGGCTACCTGCCCCAGAGTGGATGTGGCACTCACACCCTTAACCCTAGCTAGAACTATGCCAAACTAATCAGTGGACTGATTTACTAACCACACACTCTTAATCCCAGCATCACACATTCTAGATTCAGTGACCTCTGAAAAAGTCCTATGATCACATGAAGCTTTGAGGGGACATGTAGACACAAACCATAACAGCCGGTGATGTTGAATATTTTTTCATGTATTGATTGGCCACTTGTATTTCTTTGTTTAGTAAATATCTACTCATTTAAGATGCCTGTGTTTTGACTGGGTCTTTAAATTGAGGGGGACCTAATTGTTTTGAGTTCTTTGTGTATTCTAGGTAGTAGTCTTTTGTTTGAGGAGTAGTTGGCTAATTTTTTTCCATCCTATAAGTTGTTTCTTCATTCTGTTGGTGATTGCTGTACAGAAGCTTTTAAATTTGTTATAACCCTATTTGTTGATTCTTGGTATTATTTGTTCAGAAAGGCTTTGCCCATGCCCATGTCCACAAGAGTTTTATCTATTTTTGTCTTCTAGAAGATTGTTTCTGTTTTAATGTTTAGATCTTTGATCCATTTTGATTTTAGCTTAATGTATGGTGAGAGATGTGGGATTAGGTTCAATCTTTGGAATGTGGAGCCAGTTTTACCAGCACCATTTGTTAAAAAGGCTGTCTTTCCTCTGTGAAAGGATTTGGTTTCTTTGTCAAAGGTAGATGAATATGCTTGGAGTTGTTTTTGCATCCGCTATTCTGTCCCATTGATGTATATGTCTTTCTTCCCCAATACCATCCTGAATTTATCACTGTGGCTTTGTAGTATAACTTGAGGGTCAGGACTGTGATGCCCCCTGCTTCGCCTCTGTTGTCGGGCATCGATTTTGCTATTCTAGACCTCTTCTGGCACTGTATGAATTTTAGAGTGCTTTCTCAAGTTCTAGAAAGTATGCCACTGGTATTTTGATTGGAATTGCATTAACTCTGTATAACAGGTTTGGAATTATGACCATTTTGATGTTGTCTTTGATCTCCCTTTGCAGAGTGCTACAGTTTTTATTGTAGAGGTCGTTTACTTCCTTGGTTAAGTTAAATCCTAAGTATCTCATTTTTCTTGATGCTACTGTGGAAGGTATTGTTCTCCTAATTTCTTTCCTCATGCATTTATTGGTATAAAGAAATGGTATAGATTTTTGAGTGCTGACTTTACATCCTTCTGTGCTACTGAATTTTGGTATTAATTCTAGGAGTCTTTTTTATGGAGTTTTGGGGGTCTTCTGTATAAAAGATCATTTCATTTGCAAATAATGATAATTTGACTTCTTTTTTATTCATTTTTTAATTTCTATTGGCCGTATTTTTAGAATTATATTCAAAAGGAGAGGTGATAGTGAATATCTTTGTCTTGTTCCTGATTTTAGAGGCAAAACCTTCAGCTTATCTCCATTTAATATGATGTTGGAAAAAAATATGTTGTTGGCCACTAGTTTGTCATAGATGGGTTTTATCAGATTAAGATAAAGACTTTCTATTGCTATTTTCTTCAGCTTTTTTAAAATCATGAATGAATGTTAGAGTTTTGTCAAATGCTTTTTCTCCATCTATTGAGATGATCATGTGATTTTTGCCCTTGCTCCCATTTACGTGGTGTATTACATTTATTGGTTTGCATTTGTTGAACTACCCCCTGCATCCCTGTAATGAATCCTACTTGGTCATGATATCTTTTTGATGATTTGCTGTATTCTGTTTGCCAGTATCATGTTGAGGATTTTTGCATCAAAGTTCATTAAAGAAAAATAGGAGTCATTCTGTTGTCTATGTTTCAATTGTTTTTTCCTTTTATTGTTTTGTTTTGTGCTGGGTTTGCAGATACTTATGTTATAAGGACTTTATTCCTAGTAATGAGATCTGTTTAGTTAATCACTTTTTAGTGTTGCACTTTGGGTGTGGCTAACTATAGCCCTTTCCCTCAGCTCCAAGATTCAATCACTTCAGGTAATTTGGGAGGGAAGCCTGCAGAGTAATTGGTCCAATAATGAGTTCTCTGGGTATGTGCTGTAGTATTTTTAATGTCACAAAAGATAATATGCGTGTTGACTTACAGAGAAAACTCATTAATAGCAACAGTTATGCCACTCTTGAGCTGTCAAGCAAATCAGCTACAATTGTATCATCCAAGACCAATTGGATAGTAACATGCTATAAGAACCAATTATGCATTACCTTAGAGAAAAAATATCCATAATTATGGTGTGAATAGACAATAAATATGTGTACTTATAAGAAATATGTTCTAAATATGAAAGCAATATCTCTGATAATGGTAGAAAATAATTCAAGAGTAATTTTATAGAGTTAACTAAATATCTAAAGATTCATAAAGCCTCATTGTTACACTATTAAAGACCTAGGGGCCTGCAAATGGAAGAATATAAGAAGGAAGAAATTGAAACCTTAAAATATTCCATATGAGGAAGAGGGAGAAGTGGGACATGGGATCCTATTGGGGAGTAGAAGGCTGTTGGAGACTACCAAATTATAAACTGAGCCTAGAAGATGTCCGAGGCCATCTTTGTCCTACCTGTAAGCTGGATTGGAATGCAGAAACTCTCTCTGCTTTCCTCACAGCTGAAGCCCTATAGCTCATGATGCTGTGGCACTCACAGTGCAAAATAAGACCTGCTAAGGATGACAAGGATCTTTAAAGCAATGTAGTAGTAGTGGTGAAAGCTTCGCTTGGGGAAAAAGTTTCCTTATTGACCCTTGTTCCATCTTTGCAAGAATGCTTTGTTCTCTTTCCTAGCCCATAGCAATTGCCAGCCTATTCCAGGAAAATACACTGCCTCTGAAAATGTATGTATGTGCTCAATAAATAGTGATGAGTTTGGAGAGTCGTTATCTTTATCCATCCTGAGGCACTGACCTCCCAGCCCTACTTTCATGCATCACTAAAATTGTCTCTTTTATTTCATCTTTCACCATACCCCTCATACAAGCAGTTGAGGATCTTGGCCAGGTTCCCTGTAGGAGAATATTTATAAGATTAACTAAAGGTAACAGAAGATAACTTATGAGAAATAAAAGATAAAATGAGAGAATGAAAAAGAAATTACTGTGGAGTAAAAATAAGAGAAAAAATTAAAGGGAGAAAGGTTAAAGGGGAGAAGAGAAAGAGAAAGAAAAAAGAGAAAAACAAATAAGAAAAGGAAAAAGGAAAATTCATCTAGCCCTAATACACTGTGGAAGAAGGTGGAGGAAATCAAAGAAGAAAATTTTTTAAAAAAGAAAGATAATGGGGCTGGGGATATAGCTCAGTGGCACAAGCGCCTCCTGGCAAGCACAAGGTCCTGAGTTTGATCCCCAGTACCAAAAAAGAAAAAGAAGAAAAAGAAAAAAGAAAAAGAAAACTACAAAAAAAGAAAACATGTACTAGCAACAACGATAAATATGTGTGTGAGTTTGAACATGTGGTTCTCTTCTAGGGTCTACAATTTCGGCAGTGTCCAAGTCAAGACATGTCCTTATTAATGCTAGCAGATAAAGAAGGCAGTCACATCCCAGGTCAGTGCTAGATGTAGGCATCAGCAGGCACTACGAGTAGGGTGGGATGCCGATGCTGTGATTTTCAAATCCAGGGCAATTCCTGCTGGGCCTGGCCTCTGGCAGTGGGGGTGGGTCTGTGTTCTTTAGCGCAAACCCCTTAGGGCAGTGATGGCAAACCTTTTAGAGGCTGAGTGCCAAACTGTGACCCCAAACCCACTTATTTATCACAAAGTGCCAACACTGCAATTACACCTGATAGGAGGTTTTAGTTTAGAAAAAAACAACTCTATATTAACATCTTTTGTCTTAAGAGAAAAACAAATAACATAGCTTTCAATAACATGGGTTGCCACTGCTTTTGTTAGGGGTCTCTGTCTAACTTGCTCCCTGGCTGTGGCTACCCCTATGGTTGTCTCAAACCAGTCCTTGTGGGAACCTAACACTGGGAACCTTGAAGGGAAGCATCCCCAAGGCTGCTGTGAGTCCTGGGTTTAAACCATCAACCATTCCCTGGAATGGCATCTGAAGCATTAGGACTATAGACTGTCTCTTCCCTTCTTCTGTTGTCTAGCTCTTCAGCTTCTCCGTATGTTTTAAATTGCTTGTCAGATCCTTCCCGGTTCCTGGGGACCTGCTTGTCTCTTACCGTCTTCCTAGAGTTATTTTCCAGTGTCTGGATTCTGAATCTTGGAAAGACTGAGTTGTTGTCACTCACCACTTTGCCATTTTCCCCAAATGTATATTTTTATGTGATTTCTTGATGATAGCGCCGGTTTCTGGAGTAAGACACTATTTCATTGTTGCTTTAATTTGCATTTTTCTAATGGCTAGTGATGTTAAACATTCTTTCATGTATTTATGGGCCATTTATACTTCTTCTAAGAAGTGTCTGTTTATGTCAGTTGACCATTTTTCAGTGAGTATTTTGTGTAGACTAATTATCTGAGTCCTTTATATATTCAAGATGTTAGTCATCTGTCTGAATATCTGGCAATTCTTTTTCCCATTTTGTAGGTTGCCTCTTCACACTGTAATCTTGGAACTTGGGAGGCTGAGGCAGGAGAATTGGTATGAATTTGAGGCCAGCCTGGATTGTATACTGAGAGACTCTGTCTCAAAAAAGAAAAAAATAATTCCATGTGAAGTATATTTCAAGAAATCTATAACTAAAAAGTTGATAGGTTGTTTTATACAGGTTAAATAGTTAAGAAATGCATAAACACTACAATATTCAGACATTCCTCATTTAACAAGTTCTGTTCCCAGGATTAGGCTGATGTATGAATTGACCCCTAAATGAGGAATTGTATCTAGTACATAAGTACATACTCAGAACAAAGAAATTGTCAAATGAAATTCCAACTTGGTGACTTTACTTTTATTTGCATAAATCTTATATGCAGTACTGTAACGTTTAAGAGAACATAAAACAATAATACTGTACAGTACAATCAGCAAAAATTACCATATTTACTTTAGAAGAAGCCACCATAAGGCTACACTGCTGTTATATTCCGAATGTGAGTCCTAAGTCCAAGTAGTGGGTTATAGGTCTGAACAAGATGTCTGTACTGTAGGCTGCTAAATGAGGAATATCTGTATATTTACAGGAATATCTATAAATATGCAAATCTGTATATTTGCAGACTTTTTACCCTGAACAAAAGCTCAATGTTTTTTGTTGAAGTGTAGCTTATAAGGATTGTTGCTTATCAGTGAAGTGGTGGAAGGAAAATTTTTGAAAGCAGATGGAAATGAAATGTAACACCAAATGTAGATAGGTGTGGTTCATAGCACAGGGAATCAGGTGACTGGAAAATGTAGGAAATAAGTGTGCTTTTTGTACAGTTATGCATGGCACAAATCAGCCATCAGGTGATTTTGCATTCACTTAATGTTTCTTGCAAATGAAATCATGCATTAACAAGTGCAAAATTTCCGTTATGTGTAAATTGTCTTTAATCTATCAATTACATTGGATAAAATTCAAATATTTGGAGGTGTCAGTGTTAACTCAGTAGTAGAGTGCTTGTCTTGTGTGTATGAGGTCCTTGGTTCAACTTCCAATACTTAAAAAAAATCAGATATTTACATAGTGGAACTAACTGTAGCCCTTCCTTACATTTAAAATATATCTCCTCTAAACAGTATATGGTAGGTTTAAAAAAACCAAAGCAGACCAGCAGTCTTTGATAGTATCTCGTTTATATTTAATATAATTACTGGTGTATTTTTGCTGACACCTATCACTTATTTTTTTCTATTTGTCCCACCCTCTTGTTGATTCCTTTATTATCTTTTATGGTTGAATCAAGTACTTTTATTGTTACATTTTTTTCTTTTCCATTAATGTGGTAGACTAAAAAGATGGCCACCACCTTTTGCTTCTCCCTCTGTCCACACACTTTTACCATGTGACTTCGCAGCTTCTATCAAGTGCAGCAGGAGTTTTTTCCTCTTTTTTGGTTATGAAAATATCTCTTGTTTTTAGCCAAGTGAATTCAGCAAAAGTGGCACTGTCTTTGTCCCTTTGTACTCTTGCAATCCTGGAGCCACCATGACACGTCCATGCCCAGGGCACCCTGCTGCAGGAAGGAGAGGAGGACTGCAGAACATAAAGGCTCAGCTACAGATTTCAGATTAAATGTTTTAAGGCATGGGGCAGAGAAAACATTCCAAAAATCAAAATGCTTTTTATTTGTACTCGCTAGGTGGTGCTAGATAAGAGATAAGTTTGGTTTGAACTTTGGAAGAGGCTGAGCTTGGAAAATTCAGACCACAGAATTTACAAAATGAAGCCACAAAGTAGGGAAGGAAGCAGCCATAACATATAAACAATTTCTCCTGAGATGGTGTGCGTGTTGTAGGCAGACAGGAAGAAGGGAATAAGTCAGGAACTGAGTAGGAGTCAGACAGGGTCTTTTTTTGTTTGGTGCTGGGGAATCAAACTCATGACCTCAGGCTTGCCAGGCAAGCGCTTATGCCACAGAACTACATCTCCAGCCCCTGAGTAGGAGTCAGATGAGGCCTGCCTCCTCAAAGAGATTCAGTGTCCCCAGTGCTTGGATGTCAGCCCAGGAAGGGACAGAGCATATGTGAGCCTGTAGATATCTCAGAGTGTGCTGGCTATACCTTATGTGCTTAAGGGGTTGCCAGGAATAGTGTGAGCTCTGCAACGCTGCATGGTGCTGAAGCTGGAGAGTGTACTTTAAGGAGATTCTACAGCATCCAGATTTAGATAACTCTCAGGCAGGGAAGGAGACAGTGCAAGGTAGGGGGAAATTTTGACAGAGCAAGTGTTCAGCACAAGGAGACTGAGTCAGTCTGAGAGGAGCTGGGATTTAGTTTAGACATGGATGAACAAAATGTGGACATAAGATTGTTTGTTTATATTATCTTTGGAAATGAAGAAATGGTTCCTGAGAATAACTTCATTCATTTATGCATTAAAATTTTGTAATTCTGTGCATCTGAGTTAGAGTTAAGGCTTCAAAATTTGTGTATTAGACAGAAACCTCAAGAAGGGACTTGGTTTAGTAAATTAATATAGCTGCATAACATGAAATACCAGACAGCCATAAAAAAGATGTGATTAGTTTATACTTATTGATGCAGAGAGATGTCTATGAGATATTGAAAAAAGCAAGTGATAGAACAAAATACATGATGCTAACCTGCCTTCAGTGAAAAAAGGAGTTTCTTTGTTTTCCATTGCTATAGGAAAATTCTCAATATAGGACAATTTATAAAGAATTTTTACTTGGCTTACAGATTTGTTGGCTGACAAGTTCAAGACCATGATGTTGGCCTCTTGTCAGGGTCTTCACGCTGCTCCAGAAGATGGTGCAGGGCGTCACATGGTGATGGCAGTGTGCCAGTTTGGATCTGTCTCATGGGTTCCCTCCCATGATTTCATCGAATCCTATTGTTTCCCAAAAGCCCCTTCCCCATACACTTGAATTTTTGGGAATCAAGAGGTCAAAACATAACTGGAGGGAAGAAGGGGAAAGGGAGGTTCACAGGCAAGAAAGATGTATCTATGACCTGCCAGGTCTGCTGTCACTTCATGGTCAGATGTGGCTGCCACCCTAGGTCTCAGGGCATCCACCCTGACAGGAGCATGAAGCTCCTCTGTGTGGAACATCCTGAACCCACTGTAGTGCCCACACACTCTCACTGGGCCACTCTTCCCCACATCTTCATTCCCTCCTCACAGTGCAGGACAAGCCTGTGACTTCATTGGCACTGAAATTGGCCCTCTTAGGTATGGCACCCCACCTCCAGTACCAATCTATATTAATTATCATGGTTTCAGAATAAATCCTATATTTGGTACAGTAAGCCCTAACTCTTCTTTTGAGGTATCATGATTATTCCAGATAAATTTTGTGTGTTCATCTTAACGTAGTTTTTATTACTACTTAGGATAGCTGCTATTGAAAGACAGTTTGTCAGTCACAGATTCCAAGAGGAGGGGCATACCAGGGATAGTCAGTAGGAACAGGGAAAAGGCATTGTGGTTAAGACCCTTCCTTTATTGGGGTTTCCACAGGAAGGGATGGGTGAGGTAGGATAAGCAAGGTTAGTTTTGACTAGCTTGAATGATTTCAAGTGACTCTGAGGCAGTAGGCTATCTCCAAATGTCTGATACCTGGTGGTAGTGTTAGGTAGGTGGATGTTGGCATTTCAGGTTGTGAGTACCTGATGCTGTGCTTTGCTGGGTTTGCTTTGAAAAGGACCCTCCCCAAAGAACTATGTACTATCTCTTGAACTGACCAATCCTTAGATGGCCAGGCTTGTCCCTTCAAGGTCAACAAGGGCCTAGATATATAAACATCAGGACACAAACAAAGGTCAGGGCTAGTACAATTTCTGTTTAAAATTTAGTGCATAGATGGTTGTAACAATTAACACAATCAGGATGTACAACAACCCATCACTTTTCCAAACTCCTTCCTGGTCCCTTATGTTTCACCCCTCACCCTTGGAAACCACTGATTTGTTCCATATTCTTACAGTTTTCTTTTTTTAAGAAAGACTATCATATAAATTGAATGATAGTGTAGTTAGGGCAGCCTTGGAATGTAGCTTCTTTTACTTAGAGTAATGTTTTTGAGGTTCATAAAAGATATTGTATGCATCAGTAAGTAGTTCCTTTTTATTGAGGTAGAACTATCACACATGGAACCTTGAAATTACTGATAGCTTCTTGTCCTGTTAGCTTTATTTGCTTATAGTAACCCTTCTTTGTGAAAGTTGAAGTCTGGAGGGCTGTGGCTATGGCCCAGTAGTAGAGTGCTTGTCTAGCATATACAGGGCCTTGGGTTCTTCTCAAGCACCATAAAAAAAAACAAAAACAAAAACATTAAATCCTACATACTGATAACCACAGGCTCCGAGATGCCAACCACCAAGTTATCACATTCTCCGAACCACCAGGAGTGGGGCAGTTCCAGACCAGCTTAATGTGGTTTGGAAGCCATCCTGACACTCCAGATGAACTTGGACTCATAATAATCCCGCTATAATAATTAAAAACATAGCCACCAGTTGAAATATCCAACTATTCTCAAATTAGGGAAGAAAGAGATGGTACTCTGAACCCTGGAGACCTCCTCACTTTTCCAGGAAAGGCTCTGATGACAGCATGCATACCACCACATTTCACATAACCCAGACTTAAAAATCCAAATCCCGAAGTTGTTGGTCATCATGTCTATTTAGAGCTCCCCTGGCCCATTCTGTAGCCACTGAATAGGATTTCCTGCTTGCTGTCAGAACTGCATCTGTCTCCCTTCCAAATACTAACCAGGCCTAACCCTGCTCAGCTTCCGAGATCAGACGAGATCAGGCGCATTCAGGGTGGTATGGCCATAGACAAAACTGTATCTGTGAATGATATTGAGTAGGAAAAAGAATCTACATATTTAGTAACAGAGGGCTGGGGATATAGCTCAGTGGAATAAGCGCCTGCCTAGCAAGCGCAGGGCCCTGAGTTCAATCCCCAGTACCGCCAAAAAAAAAAAAAAAAAAAGAGTTTCTTCTACATATTTAGTAACAGAATCCACGTAACAAAATTCACTATTCTAACCATTTTAAACTTTATAACTCAGTGGGATTTAATACTTTATTAAGTTAGACAACCATCACCACTAATTCCAGATTACCCTGTAAGAAATTCTGCAGTCCCCAGTACCTTTCTGCCTGCCAACCATAAGTCTATAATTTGTCTATTCTAGATATTTCATATGGATAAAACTAACATGTGACCTTTTGTGCTGACTTCCTTTACTTAATGTAAAATTTGCAAGGTTTATTCATGCTATAGCATGTCACTATTTCATTTCTTTGTATGACTGAATAAAATTCCATTTTGTGGATATGCAGCATTTTGCTTATACATTTGCCATTGATAGACATTTGGGTATATTCACTTTTTGGCTGCAATACTTCACTCCAAGCCCTTCTTGACTTGAGGGTTTGTATTGAGAATTCTGCCATGATTCTGATAGGCTTTCCTTTATAGGTGATCTATTTATTTTCTATAACAACTTTTAATATTCTGTTCTTGTGTTGAATTTCTGGAATCCTTATTACTATATGTCTTGGTGTAGTTTTATTTTGCCTTTGCCTGTTTGGAGTTATATATGCTTCATTTATTTGTATGTGAAATTCTTTATCCATGCTTGGGAAGTTTTCTGCCATTAATGTCATTTGTGCTTTCTCCAGGTTTCTTATTGACCCAATCAATCTTACATTATTCTTCTTTGCTTCATCTTGTAGCTGTTGGGTTCATTTTCCATGGTCTCTTGTTATTTTAAAAATATCTTTCTTTTCATTATCACTAACTACTAGTGAACCAGAGAAGAGCCATTTCCAGGGCCAAGGGGAAAGGGCTGCCTACTTGGTTGGACCAGAGCACAGAACATAGCATTAAAATGGATTATTCTTGGAATTAAAGCCTAATGAAAAATTCTACAAATGTTGCTTAAAATTAGCTGCATATGTTAATGTCTATAAATGTGTGCTCGATAAATATTAAGTATTGGAAGGTCAAAATGTGCAGTCAAGTGTGGATTTTAGTAATAATAAATTAAATCTTTGGATAAAAAATTAAAAGTCTAATGGAATTTTCCTTGATAGGCTTTAACTTGTTTAGGACCTCAACTCCTTTCTTCTTCCCAATTTTTCTCTGAGTGAGAATATCTATCTTAACCCTGTCCCCATCACTATATTTTGAAAACAGTTAACTTGCCTGGATTCACAGGTTTACTGTTGATATTTTGCCTAGGAAGAATTTATCTCTAGTCTCAACTACACTTGATGTAGATGCATTTATATGAGATTTCAGATTTAAGAGCTGATGCTGCAGTCAGGGTAACGGGCTATTGGGATGGAGTGAATGTATTTTGCATGCAAGAGCATGAATTTTTGGAGGAAAGTGGATGGCAAGTTATGAGCTAAAGTGCAAATCCCCCAATTCCTATTCTAATGTCCCAACCTTCACATCTCAGAAGGTGACAGTATTTGGACATAGAGTGTGTATTGAAGTGGCTAAGGTCAAATGAAGTCGCTGGAGGGTCTTTACCCAATATGACTGGTGTCCTGATAAGAAGAGGGTGCTAGGACACAGACATGCAAAGGAAAGAGCCTGTGAAGATGCAGAAAAAGGGTGGCCACCCACAAGCCAAGGAGGGTAGCTCAGAAGAAACCACCTGGCAATACCTTGACTTTAGACTTCTGACCTCCAGAATTGGAGAAAATAAATTTCTGTTATTTAAATAAAAAGGAATAAGGAAAATAATGCAGTACTGGTACATGCCACAACATAAATGAATCCCAAAAACATTATGCTAAGTAAAAGAGACTAGACACAAAAGACTAGACCCTGAAGAGTCTACTTCTATGAAATATTCAGAAAATGGCACTGTATTTATAGCGAAAAATCACATTAGCTTTTGCCAGGGTCTGTGACTGAGAATGAGTCAGTGCAAAGAGACATGAAGTTTCTTGTTGGGATAATGGATATGTTATCAAATTAGTTTTTGCTCAAAGTTCAACATTTTATGAAGTTATTGAAAATTCTTGAAGTATAACCTTGAAATGAGTTTTATATGTAAATGATGACTCAAAATTCTTTAAAAATTAGTAA
Source organism: Dinomys branickii (assembly GCA_004027595.1). Lineage (NCBI taxonomy): Eukaryota > Metazoa > Chordata > Mammalia > Rodentia > Dinomyidae > Dinomys > Dinomys branickii. The sequence goes on along the minus strand of PVLD010004200.1, from coordinate 56,788 downwards.
TTGAAATAAACTAGCTGATATTTGTAGGATGACAAAACACATTTTACTTTAATGTGAAAATATATGTGGAGGATTCAATATGGCTGATAGAGAAAAAGACTTATTCAGAGCTACTCAGAGAAATTCAACTAAGAACACCGGTAACTGGAAGAAACAAAGGGACATACATCATGAAACCAAAATCAATCTGAAATAAGAGAATTGTAGATCAAGCAAAACATAGATATAGTACTTAATAAAATTGCCAGTCAGCCCACTCAGCTGTCTTTGGGTTGCTGGACTGCAGGTGAAGGCCCACCATACGAGGAAGCTTGAAAGAAGAAAAGGAAAAAAAAAATGGATAGACTAAAATAGTGTGACTAAATCAAGCCACACAGGACGGACTTATAAGGTTCCCTATCTCTTTTGCTGTCTTCCAAACAGAGGACCCTACAGCCCAGTGGTAAATTCTGCCAGTACACATGAGTGAATGAACTGCTCCCTCCATGATGATTGGTCAGCTTTTCTTCTTTTTTCTTTTCTTTTCTTTTCTTTTCTTTTCTTTTCTTTTCTTTTCTTTTCTTTTCTTTTCTCTTTTCTTTTCTTTTCTTTTTTTCCTTTTCCTTTTCCTTTCCTTTTCCCCTCCCCTCCCCTCCCCTCCCCTCCCCTCCCCTCCCTTCCCTTCCCTACCCTTCTTTTCTTCCCTTTTGTGCACCAGAGCACTAACTGGAACCTCTCAGGACAAGACTAAAGACTATAGGATCAGAAAGTCACTGCACAGCACCCCACCCCACCTCACCAACAGCAAGAGGTTACAGACTACATCAGCAGTGGGTGGCAGTGGCAACGAACCTCGCAAAGCAACAAGTGAGAGGTTTGCATTCTCCCCTTGAGAAAGGAGTAAGAATTGGGACTGAGCAGCCTTGGATGGCATTTACAGGAGCAGACCACATCACAGCATCCCATCCACCCTCCAACAAATGACTTGAGAGGACAGAGACTTGCCAGTGAAAGAGGAACACAGGAGGCTATGCAAGGACCAGGAGGAACCAACTATATATGGAACTGGCAACAGCTCCCTATCTCTGTCTGAGGGCAGCACAGCGACTGGTAGAGACATCGAGAGAGATGGTATGGAGTGAGTAGGCCCATAAGGGTCATATAGAAAGTACTGGCTGAAAATTCTGGCCCCAGGCCCCTGCTACAGCAAACAGAAACACCAAATTGACACCCAAGATTTGGAGGCAGATTTATTTACCTTGATAGGCACTGATCAGGATCATTCCAAAAATATCAGACCCTGATCTCTGGTGGTCTAGGGCTTATATGGGATAAGCAAGTAGGAAGCACAGAGGCAGAACAGATTGTCACTTGGGGATTGTTTCTTACAATATGCATCATAATGACCAGCTGTGCATCCCAGTGACCAGCTGTTTCTGAGAGACAAAAGTATCTGGAACTGGGCCAGGAACTATTACTTGGGCAACTAAGAAACTGAAGTATACTGGCTAGGGAGGAGCATCTGCTATATTTTCCCCTTCTTTTAGTTTCTCTGGCAAATTTTTGCTGGGCATATTACATGTGATCTTTTGAAACAAGGCCCAACTAGAAGCAGTAACATTAGGGTTGTCAGTGATTTTAGGATGGGCCCTAGCCAAGGTCTCCAAGATTGAAAATTTTTCTACCAGGCATTTGTTGTTTGTGTCCCTTATTATAGGGTTTCTCCCTAAGTTGTCTCTGACTGAAGGAGTTAATCTGATCTAGGAGTATTTGATGTGCCTTGGATGCTTATCTAATCTTGGACAAGTGTGTGACTGATTGTTCCATTTTCTTGGGGCAATTGTCTATAAACCATAGCTAGCAGGAGAAGCAAACTAGGGGAAGCATAACTAGGGGAAGCAAGAACTGTGGTAAGCAGACAAAAATTAAAGGGCATAGGTATGGAGCAACCCTGTGAATAATGTCTGCAGGCTTCAGCCATGCATTGACCTGTCAGTATCTAGAGTGATGGGAACGGGACTTTGAATGTATTATCTCTTTACAGTGAGCTGTCTGGTCCAGGTAAATTTTTCAGTGGACCTAAGGCTGGATTTCTAAAACTTATAGAAGTAGTTAATATGCATCTGGGTTATATGTGTTGTGGAGTTAGTTACAAGTAGTGGGTGGCAGAAGATTGAAGTAATATGTATGGAGGGCAGTTGTGGTGGCACTGGAAGCTCACAGATCTTGAACTGGCTTCACAGGCAGGAGAAGTGTATTTTAGCAGTTTGACAGCTCTTCAGGGTACCATGATGGCAAACAGAAGGGACAAGAAACGGATCGTCTTGGAGAAAAGGCGCTATTGGTATGGTCAAATCTGTTGTCAGATCCTCCCCGCAAATAGTGGGAGAGTTTTTAACCCATTGTGACAATTGAGTCCAAGTGAGTTCTTGTCACTTGGACCCAAGCATCTTGTCTCAAGGTATTTCCAGTTGAAGAGGCTTATGGGAAAAACTCACAAGCAGGGGGAAGGCATCTTTTAAATCTAGACATGTAAAGCAGATGGCATCTAGAAGTAACAGTCCAAAAAGGGTGTGCGGGTTAGGAACCACAGAGTGTTAGGTGATGGCTGCATCGTTGATGGCACAGAGATACTGTACTGGCTGATAGTCTCTGCTGGGCTTTCTTACTGGGAGGAGAGGAGTGTTCCAAGGCAGTTGACAGTCTGTCAGGATCCCAAACTGTTTCTAGTGCACCAAAGGGGCATGACTGATAGCAAGCCCTGGGTGGGAGTCTTCTGTCCATACTTCTGGACACAAATCTCTCAAAGTTTCAGGGTCATGGTTATCAGCCATTTCAGGCTGAGGTAGCCACCATTCTTTCTTCCAGGGTGCAGTTAGAGTCTATCAAGTCCAGGACAGTGGACCCAAGTGTAAGGGAGGCTGGCTGGTTTGGAGAAAATGAGATAGTTGCTCCCTACTTGGAAAGGAGGTCATATCTTAGGAGAGGTGTAGGGCACTCAGGCATGTACAGAAATTCATATTTGACAAAGTGTCCACTTTAGCGCAAGCAATTAAACAAAGGAGAAAGGCAGGGAACCAACAGCATGAAAATACCATGACAAGGATAAGCCAATACATATGTTATAACCATTGATGTAAATGGTCTCAATTCACCAATCAAGGGAAATAGACTGGCAGAATGTACCAAGAAATAAGATCTAACAATATGCTGTATATAAGAAACATATTTAGCTCAAAAAAATTCATAGACTCAAAGTCAAAGGATGGAAAACAATACCCCATGCAACAGGAACCCAGAAAAGAAGTAGGGGTAACTATTTTGTCTGCAGACAAGGTACACTTCAAACTAAGAATGATAAAAAGAGATAAAGAAGGTCACTACATACTTGTTAGGGGAAAACTTCAAGAGGAAGAGACAATAATCATAAATATATATGCACCAAGTATAAGATCACCCAATTATATTACTATATCCAGAACAACTTTCAAAAACTCCCAGGGGGAAGACTGTGAAGAAATGAAGGAAATAATGAAAATATAGAAAGCTGAGGTCAGGTGGAGTCCTTTCTCTTGGTGGAGAAAAGAAGCCATCCAATGACTGCAGTGCTTTTATTTATATACTCCATAGGTTGATGTCCAGAGAAACCCCTCTGCCTAACAATTTGTTCATCTAGCTTTCCTTGGGTGCCTCATGTTCTTGTGATTGGCCTTACTCCAGCCCTGCACATGTGATCAATCTTCAGCGTCAGCCACGTCCCACATTTCCCTCTTTTTTGTTTGGTAGTTTCAAGTGATGAGTGGTCAGTTGGATTTGGAGGAGCTGTATTTGGGGGACACTGCAGAAGACCCTCTCCTTCTCAAATCCTTTCCATTATGAATGAGCTTATTCATTTAAGCTAAAGATTCCCAGTCCAAGGATTTCATGTCCCTGTGTTAAGCAATTTAACTCTATACAGCCTATTAATTTGTACCAGTAGTCAGTTACCAGTGTAGCTGGAAATCATCAGAAGGTGTTAGCGATTTAAGTTTTTTTATAACTATCATATTACTTTGGCATTGTTTTATATATCTTTTCATTGTGCTTTTCTGCTGGATGTTAAATATCAAGTTAAAGTGAGACCTGTATTAATTAAATTAATTTCTTGCTATTTATTAAGGTCAGTTAAGTTTCCTCAGGATTTACTTTGCAACCATGTGTAGCACCTCTCAATCAGCCGTCTGGATGAGTCATGGCCATTGCTTGACCAAACTGCTTTCTATGAAAGCTTGGGAGATTTTTCTTTCCTGGTGATTCTCTGCAGGCACACTATACACTGTTGTGTTATAGGGTGTCACAGCAGAGGTTCTGTTATGTGCTGAGTCCTCATTGAATTCAGAGGGTCTAGGCCAAAGTATTGATTATCTTCTTAGCCCATTTATCTTTCTAGTTTTTGATCTCCAAACCTCAATTGTTGAACATCCAGAAGAGAAGGCTAATGACATTTCATTGTAATGGGAGAAGTGAGCTTAATATTATAATTTTATCTGAATATCAAGCACCTTGAGACACAAAGTAAAACTGTTATTTTCTACTAACCATGGATGTAGTTGAATCCCTATAAAACATTAACAAACAACAGTAATATAGTTTTACACAGAAAATTTGAAATCAAAAGCCATACATAATATTATAGCATGACAATCATAATGACAATTTTATAACACATTTTAATTCTCCACCTTGATATAGAATAGTCTTTTTAGTCAATATCTCTAGTACATGGGAAGCTTTTCCCTAAATTGTTGACCTTTAATGGGATATCATTGAAGAAATTTTGTGACATTGTCTGGCACTGTTTAATGTCTAGGCATCCCTAAGGATAGTGACACATGTAAGCACATACATCACATAAGGTTTTGTTAGAAGAAGAGGTCTGAATCTGTAAGAAAAAGTCTATCCATAAACAATCCCTGTTTTACATTTTGAAAGGCCTGTATATCTGAAGGCATGAATACATTTAATACACCATGAGATTAATAATAAATTGTCATCGCCATATGAAAAGTTTTGTTTCTTAATTTAGTTTTGCACCAAAGTATCGTTAAATGAGAAAACCTTATTGTCTCATTTCTAGAAAACCTAACCTTTTGATGATGACCAATGTAAACATATCATAATAATATATTTTAATAAGATTTATTGGAGTGTCTCCATTAAGGCTATGGAGATCAGTGAGGTTGCCTATTAATGAACAAAAGCTGGAGTAAGATTTTTCCCAGGCAGCTGCTCCTTTATTCACTGTAGGGAGACCTGAACAATAATTACCCAAGTCTGAAGTCCAATAATTCCCCAAGCCTGGTGATCCATTTAGTTACCTTAACAAATTTCTGATGACCTATGAGAAAACCAGTTTTGACATCACTTTGACTAGCTGGGAACCCAGGTGGAAACCTGCTTTTTAAAACTATAAGCTAAATTAAAAATTAAATTACAAACAAAGTGATCCAAAAGTGCAAAAGAAAAAATTGTTGAGCTCAAATAAAGCAACTGTTCACAGATTGAAATGAAAGAAAAATGAAAGAAAAGAATGAAAGAAAAAACTGTTCAGCTCAAAGAAAGCAACTGTTCACAGATTGGACAAACAAACAAATATGCAGTCAATCTTACAAAATCAGAGTGCACTCAAATATATTTTTTGGCTAAATTGAATTACAATAACTTTTTTACAATTTTAGAAGTTTGTAATTATAAATAGATTATTCAGAATTTTTTGTAGGTCAATTAGCAGAGATCTCCTACAGGAAGAATTTGAGAGGAACAAAATCTTTTTGGCAATTTTTGTGTCCCTTTATTTCATGCGGCTTCCAGCCCAGTTATCTCCATACCCTCTGTCACCTACCCAGACCTTCAATTCCATTTCTCAGTTACCATCCCCTGGGCATCCTGGGTCAATTTAAGTGGTCCCAGGTCAAGTCTAGCCCCATCCTTGTTTATCACCTGTGGTGTGGTCCTGAGGCATTATTGCCACAGGGCTGAGCATCAGCTTCTTGAAAGGTGGAACCAACTCCTCTGGTTCTGGGTCCAGGATACAGCTGTACAGCATGCTCTGGAAGCCACATAGGCCTTCATCATTCCCTGGAAAGACACAAGCATACCCTTGGCCCCATATGAGTACCAGGCTGGGTCCCTTCCGTTGTCCAGTATGAGGATCTTTCCAAAGGACCCTTCCTAGCTTCTTTTCCTTTACCTGAATGAACTATCTTTCTGATGCTGTCGTCCCATCCTTAGTAGGATTTAAAAAGTTAATAGTATATAATGCCAATTGAAGCCTTATTATAAGGTGTGGCTTTTCTAGGGAAGAATTCTACTTTTTGTTTTTGTAACTGTATTTTGAGTATATGGTGAGTATGTTCAACAATTCCTTGACCTTGAGGGTTATAAAGAATTTCTATTCTAAGGGAAGTGTGAAAGGTTTTACAAAATGTTTGGAAGGCAGCACTCATAGAAGCTGGGCCATTGTCAGTCTTAAGTTCTTACAATTGTCATTGTAAGTCTTAAGTTCATGGACAGAAAAGGGCACCAAAAGCATCCAAGCAGTGAGCAATGACATGTTTAGCCACTTCTCTGGTGTGGGCAGAAGCAAAAATATATCCTGAGAAAGTATCCACTGAAATGTAGACCCAGCTTCGAGATCCAAACTCAGGAATGTGAGTGACATCCATTTGCCAGAGATGATTAGGGTGTAACCCTCAGGGGTTAGCTCCCATAAGGAGTGGGGGAAGATGCATATGTATGAGGAACATTTTAAAACAATTTGTCAAGCCTGTTCCCAGGTTAAAAGGAACTGTGCAAGGGAGAAGCATTTTGATGGAAGGTGACATGGGAGGCAGAAACCTGCTGAATGGCATCTGAGGGAGCAACAGTGACCATAGCCAGCAATCTGTCTGTTTCAGCATTTCCTTCAGTGAGAAGTCCTGGCAATTAAATGAGAACATAAGTGACCAATAAAACAGGGGACATGGTGTGACCAAATTGCAAATTGGAGAGTGTGAAATAAATGAAAAAGATCTTCTTGGCTAGCATGTATATTAGCAGTTTCAGTGTAGCACAACACACTACAAACATAAGTGGTATTTGAAAAGAGGTTAATGTGAGTGGGTGAATTATTTTGCAAGGTCTATATAACAGCCTGAAACTCAGTATTCTGTGCAGAAGAAAAGCCTGTATCCTGTATTCAGGAAGAGGAGGCCATTACATAACCTACCCTGCCAGAAGAAGATCCATCCGTGAAAAGAGAGACACCTCCTGCTATGGGAACCAAGCTTATTTTTGAAGGGAAGACAAAGTGTATGAGGGAAGCAAATTCAATTAATTTGTCTGGAGGATAATGACAATCAATAGCACTAGGGAAGTTAGCCAGTGTGGATGGCCAAAAGGAGAAAAATTGCCACAGTCATTGTTGTTGAACAATTTGAACCATAACTTTGATCCCCTCTATATAATCAGCATCAGGGACATGGGCAAAACCTGGAGATTATTTAAAGTGAGACTGCTGCATCCTAGTAGGAGTCCCAGTGTTCCTTGGAGCAATGGTCCATTGACTTCAGTAAGAATAGCTTGGGATCCCATTTCAGGACTTAGTACGAATCTGGAGGGGGGACTGAAGTCCAAGCCGCCAATGTTTTCTGTTGCTCTCCAGAGATCAGAAACATGCTTGTTGGTGAAGGGTAAGGTTAGGGGTGGAATTAGGAAAAGCACCCCACTATTTGGCAGGGCCATAGCAGGTCCCACTGGAAGTTTCCCAGAATAGGTCAGCCCTCCACATCAGTCTTGGATTTACTCTTATTAGACCAATGATATCCTCATATACACTTTGGACAGATACTAGAACTTTTTGCTAAAAGGATAGTGGTTGTACTGCCCCTACAGGTGCAAGCAGAGCAATTTCAAGCAAAATGTCTCTCACCTCCCCAGCTGAAACAAGTGACCTTGTTCTTTCCCTTTCCTTTAGGCTGTGGATGAATAACCTGAGTGATAGTTGCTGAACATATGAGGGTCCAATGTCTGTATAAATTCAAATAGTCTCACACAACATAGCTCATTTTTTGTGGGCACATAAAGCTTCTTTATACTACTTATTTGCCTTCTCAAAGGCCAACCATTGAACAATTAATTTGCAAGCCTCTGTATTCTTGATGATCCTTCCACTAGCCTGCAATAAGTGTGCCACAAAATCCTGAAAAGTTCATCAGAACCCTGGAAAATGGAGGTCATATTAAGGGATGTCTCACCCTTTAAAGGAAGTTCCCTCCAAGCCCTTGGGGCAGTTATTTTAATTTGTTCATAGGCTTGAAATTCAAAAGTAAGTTGGTTATTTGTGGCAGCAAAGGCACCTTCTCTGGTTAACATCTTTTGTAATGGCCACATTGTGAGCAGCATTCTGAGCTGCCTGATCTATGCAAAACTCAAAAAAATTTCCCTCCTACAATAAATAATCCTCTGGACTTAAACATGCTTTATCTGTTCCTTTCCAATCATTTGGGTCCATAATCTATTGTCCTATTGTTACATCAGAGCAGCAAACAAACACTCACAAGAAGCCAAGAATGTTGGAACAAGTGAAATTTATTTGGCCAGCACCTGGGGATAGGGAGTCAGGAGATGTTGACCTTGGGGCTTTGTTCTCCAGTGCTTTATCCTTTACAAGTTTTTGTGGTAACCACATTACCTGATTTTGGACATTTACAGCAATTCAAAACGTTTAGAGCTTTCCAGTCACAAGATTTACATTTCTCAGGTGTTAGTCAGAGAGGGTGTTATGGTTTGTGTCTGGATATCCCCCTAAAGCCACATGCAGTCATGGGGTGGTCTTCTAGAGCTTATGATTGATTCATGGGTGTGAGTGCTACACCCACCCTGGGGCAGGTAATTTGCATACAATGCAAGGGAGGGAAAGAGCCTGTTTGCCTCCCTCCTGTCTTTTGCTCTTGTTGCTTTTGCTGTCTTCTGCCACCATGAACTGTTGTCCTCTGCCATGTGCCACTCTGCCTTGAAGCCAGCTGATTACAGAGTGAAACTTCCACAAACTGTAAGCTAAATAAACCTTTCCTTCCTTATTTCAGGTATTTTGTCTCAGCAACAAGAGAAAAGTAACCAAGACATAGGGTGTGGTTAAATTTTAGCTTGCCCCACAGTTTGTCTTATCTGTTTGTTCCTCCAGATAATATCTTGTTCCTCTTTGTGTGGGTTTATGTCTAACTAAGAGGAGGAGGGGATGAGTGTATTTATCTAAGCTTAGGTGATTTCTAAAATGGAGCTCTAAGGAAACAAAATGGAGTCTCTTCTGCCATGTCACTATGAGCTCTATAAAAATCAAGGTGAAAGGAGCTATGGGGACAAGGTAACAGTTGCTTATTTTAGTTCTTTTAAGGTCTTAAAGGGTTCAATTTCATGAAGACTTATAACTTGTCCCAGATTATTTGGATCTTGGGCTTCCACAACAGGGTAGACATGTTGAAAATGCTCCAGAGATTCTCCCTGGATTTTAGTGCCAACTGCAGGGAAGAAAGAAAGGATGATGCTATGCTACAAAGAGTGGAAGTCTCCACCTCTGATGTAGCAAAATTTTTCTGAACTGAGGAAGCAGAAGTAGCCACTTGTGGCACAGTTAAGGTTATCAGTTTTACTTTGGGCAGCTGTGAAATGGAAGTCACAGTGAAATACTCCTTTAGTGGGAACGGGTCTTCTTTACTCCCACTGATCTTTCCTTCTTTGATTGAACAAAGCAGGAGGGTTCAAGCTCTATTAGGAGGGCTGTTGCTCCACTATTCTTTTTCTGGTTGGGGCTTAGTTTTAAGAAAGTGCTCAGCACCAGGCATGGTGGCATGCACCTGTAATCCCAGCAGTTGGGAACATGAGGAAGGAGGATCCCTGCAAGCCTGGGCTATAAAGTGAACTGAAGACCAGCCTGAACTGCATGGTGAGACTCTGTCTTTTTTTTTTTTTTTTAAAGAGGAAAGAATGGAGACATATAAACCAGAATAACACATAAACAACACAGGAAATACAAAATTATATAGAATATAGTAGGGAATTAGCACTGGATGTTGTATTACATAATGTTATCTTCACATTAGTTAACACAAAAACAATAAAGGAAATACAAAGTTATAGAGAACATAGTAGGGAATTAGCTCTGGATGCTGTATTACATAATGTTATCTTCACGTTTGTTACTCAGTTATGCAGATGATTGCGCGTTTGATTAATCAATTTTCTCCACCCTCATCTCTGTTGTTCTACCACCCAATCAGTCATCTTCTCTGTGATAATAACTGTACTTTTGGGTTTGTTTACACCCTCAGACTCTCACCTTGGGAAGAGACATAGCTGCTTTAAATTATGCTATAACATATATGGGTGTGTACAAATTGCTATGACAGGAGGTGGAAAAGCACCTATGCTCAAAGACAGTAGATAGGCAGGGAACCAGGTTCACTGTGGTCAAGCCCCCACTGACAAGCCCTCAAGGCCATCGGGAGTCCAGTCAAGTCAGCGAGGTTACCCAGCGAACCACTAGGCTTTGCCCCGATACATGGCATCTGGAGGTCCAGTCGTGTCCTCAGGGTCTCCCACACAGACCTCTGGGATCTGCCCAGGCTGGGCTCTGCTGGGGCCTGGTCGAGTCCATGGTGTTGCCCCGAGTAGATCTCCAGGCTCTGCCCCACCTCTGTGCTGCCGGAGGCCAGGTTGAGTCCACAGGTTTGCCCCCCAGCGGACCGCCTGGCTCTGCCCCATTGCCGCGCTGCCCAGGGCCAGGTCAAATTCATGGGTCGCCCCCAGTGGCACACCCGGCTTTGCCCCGTCTCCATGTTGCCGGGGGCCAGGTTGAGTCCACAGTGTTCCCCCAGTGGACCTCTCAGCTCCGCCCCATCGTCACACAGCCGGGGGCTGGGTTTAGTCTACGGGGATGCCCCCAGTGGACTGCCTGGCTCTGGGCTAGGTCAAGTCCACGTGGTCACCTCCAGCAGACCACTCAGCTCCACCCTGTCGCCACACTGCCCAGGGCTGGGTCGAGTCCACAGGGTCTCCCCCAGCAGACTGCCCAGCTCTGGGCGAGGTCAAGTTCACATGGTCACCCCTAGCAGACCGCCTGGCTCGACCCCATTGCCATGCTGCCCGGGCCGAGTTGAGTCCACAGGGTCCCCCCCAGCAGACTGCCCAGCTCCACCCCATCACCGCACTGTCGGGGGCTGGGTTGAGTCCACGGGGTCACCCCCAGCAGACCACCCAGCTCAGCCCTGTTGCCACGCTGCTAGGGGCTGGGTCTAGCCCACGGATCATCCCCAGTAGTAGACCACCTGGTTCTGCCCTGTTGCCACACTGCCAGGGGCTGGGTTGAGTCCATGGCATTGCCCCCAGCAGACCACCTGGCTCTGCCTCATTGCCGGGCTGTCGGGGGCCCTGTCCAGTCTTCAGGGTTCTCATGTAGACTGGTGGGAGCCCCCTTCCCCCTCAGGCTACTGAGCTCCCTGTCAAGGATCCCAGGTTCCCTTATAGGCCACTAGCGTCTCCCTGTAGGCCACCTATGACTCTTTGGGGGCTGTCTCCACCCAGTAAGAGAACCAGGTCTGCACCCTAATTCCAGGTTTTCACCTCCTCTCATCTCCTAATCTCCAGTATTGCCGTTCCCCACCCCTTGCAGCTGGGCATTGGATGAACTTACGATGCTGGGCATAAGGGTATGAGATCTCCCCAACCGTGCTCACTGTGGTAGTCCAGGGTATGTACTGAGTTTAGTTGTTAGTTCTAGAAGAGAGTTGGAGGATTTTCTCGGGTCTGCTGTGTAGAGTATGTTGTTGTTTCTGGGACTCCTGGACTGCTGCTTTTTGTGTAATTTGTTGCTATGGGTTCATACGAGGTTCATATATGCAAGCAGTATGGAGACCCTCTTGGTGCTCATATTAGTAGTTTGGGGTGAGTCCTGAAGCCCACAGACTCGTCCCATTGCTGTCAGGAACAGGTGGTGTTTGCACAGGCTGCTGAGGCTCAAGGTGCTCACAGAGGGCGTTCAGGGTGAGAGCTGAAGCCCGGTAACTCAGCTCATGCTTCCTGCTTAATATTGGAGTGAGAAGGGCGTGGGGCCTTGTGATCCATCTCCATCTGCAGCTCTCTCTTGCTGTTGTGCTCCAGTTCCCGTTTGTTCCTTGGCTGGATCCCTGGGAGTTGCTGTGGCTCTGGGGTTGCTGCCGATGCTCTCTGCTGCTCTCTGCTGGTAGTTGCTCACACAGTGGAGAGGCAGGAGGCCACAGCCTCAGGGCAGACAGAGAGCTGGGTGTGGTGAGCTGTGTACTGGTTGCTTTGACTCTATCTTGCCTCCAGGCGCTGATTAGGAAGGTTGCTGCAGGGTGGGGATTCTGTTTCAGTGGCTGTTGTAACTTATCCTCACGCTGGGTTCGACAACAGCTCCCAACTGCCATTGCCTCTTTTCCTGGCTGCACCCTCTCCTCTCCAGACCTGGACCAGCTCTCGGAACTCTGCTCTCCCCTGGCCGAGTCAGGAGGCTTCCAAAGGCGTGGGTTTCCGAAACTGAAGCTGCAAGTGCTGGAACAAGGGTGTGGGCCGAGGGTGTGTTTGGAGTGGTGGATTCCTCCTTCTCCACCTCCTCTCTCTCCAACTGCGCCATGGCGGCCCTCCAATCCTTTCCTCCAGAAGAGGTCTTGCTTGGTCTTTCCGAGGGCTTCAGTTCCCATTTCAGATCCTTCCTGGATTCAGGGTACACACCTCTCTCCTTTCTGTCCTTCTCATATTGCTATATTCCATTGTCTGAGTGGCAATCCTCTGGGAGGTTCCCGCTCTGCTGCCTACCCGGTTGCCATCTTCCCAGAGGTCTGGAGACCCTGTCATAAAAAAGCAAAAAAACCCCATAGTGCTCTAGGCCAAGTCCTCTGTGGTCATCTCAACAGGCATACAATCATCAAGACAAGATTCACAGAAACAGGTAAATATGGGAATATAATGTGGCCCCTCAGCAGTATATTGGTGCAGAATTGTTGCCCTACACACCTGCATATATCAGGGTCCACAGTTGCTTGTTCTGGGAACCAGGGGCATGTCTTTTGCACAAAGGTGAGAAATTCTGTCAGTTGAGAAATCTTTACATTTGAACCTTTTGCTTTTAATAATACAGGAAACATTTCTATATACATCTGTCACTGCTGAGGATATGTTTGCTGCATGTTTTATACCTGATAATGGGATTAATATTGATGATGTTGATGGGACTAATATTGATTATATCAACATATCTCTGTCCATTTTGTCCACGCTAGAGGTGTTCTCTCTCTTGCTATATAACAAGTTTCTCCATACCTTTGGTCCCTATTTGGGCACCAAAATCCTGCATCCAGTGCAGCTCAAAAACTCCCATGGGGAGGACTGTACAGAAATGAAGGCAAGAGTGAAAGTGCAGAAAGGTGAGGTCAGGCGAAGCCCTCACTTGGTGAAGAAAAGAAGCTGCCCAATGACTGCAGCATATTTATAAACTTGGCCGGTTGATGTCAGCTGAAACCCCTCTGCATAACAATTTGTTTTCCTAGCTTGCCTCAGGTGCTCCATGTTATTGGGCTGGCCTTGCTCTAGCCCCACATGTGTGAGCAACCTTCAGCTTGAACTATTCTCTAAACTATGTGGAACAAATTAACAGACATGAAAAATCAAATAAGCACTAACACAATTGTAATGAGGAAACTTAATACTCCACTGTTAAAAATAGATCAACTAGACCAAAAATCAGAAAAGTCATATCAGAACTGAACCACACCTGTGAACAAATGGACTTAGTAAATAGTACAGTTTGTCCCATTCCATGACAACAGAATATATTCTTCTCAATTGCACATGAGGTGTTCTCAAAAATAGAACATATACTAGTCCATAGAGCATGCTTAAGTAAATGCAAAGAAATTGAAATTATCCCATGCATGTTATCAGACCATAGTGCAATAAAACTGGAAATCAATTGCAAGAGAAACCATAAAAACTCCATAAATACATGGAACTTGAATAACACCCTGCTGAACAATGGGTCACAGATGAAATAAAGAAGAAATTAGACAGTTTCTATAATTAAATGCCAATGCCAATATGACAACCTGGAACATCTAGGACACAATGAAAGAAGTTTCAAGAGGGAAATGTATAGTGTTGATTTCTCACATCAGGAACAGAAAGAACTCAAATAAACAACTTAATGTTGTACTTCAAGCTTCTAGAAAAAGAAGAACAAGTCAAATCCAATGCTTATACAAAGGGAAGAAATTATAAAGATCAGAGCAGAAATTAATGCCATTGAGCCTAAGAAAATAACACAAAGAATCAGCGAATCAAAGAGTTGGTTCTTTGAAAGATTAAGATTTGAAAGAAAGTTGATCCTTAGCCAACCTTATCAAAAAAAAAAAAAAAAAAAAAGGAAAGAAAAAACTCAAATTCATGCAACAAGGAATGAAAAGGGTGAAATCAGTATAGATCCTATGGAAATTCAGAAGATCATCAATACCCACCTTGAGAATCTTTAATAAGATGGAAAACACAGAGGAAATGGACAGATTTTTAGATACATATGCATTGTCAAAGTTTAATCAAGAAGATATAAAAACTCTAAATAACCAACATCAGTTAATGAAATTGAAAATGTCATTAAAGACCTACCAAAAAAAGCCTGGGTCCTGATGGATTAACTGCTGAATTCTACAAGAAATGTACAGAATATTTAATGTCTTTACTCATCAAACTTTTTCATGAAATTGAAAGGGAATCAGTATTCTCTAACTCATTACTGGAGGCAAGTATTGCCCAGATATAGAACCAGAGAAAGACCAAACCAAAAAAGAGATCTAGAGGCCAATCTACAGAATGAACATTGATGCAAAAATCCTAATTAAGATACTAGCATATAGAATGCAGCAAGTCAAGACTGTGATGACCAAGTGAGATTCATCCCAGGAATACAGGGATGATTCAACCTACACACATCAGTAAATGTAATATACTACATCAACTGAGCCAAAGACCAAAATTACATCTCTATTGATGCAGAAAAACTTAACAAAGTCCAACACTCATTCGTGATAAAAACCCTACAGAAAATTGGAATAGATGGTCTTTACCTCAATCTGATAAAAGCCCTCTCTGACAAACTGATAGCCTATATCACACTAAATGAACAAAAACTGAATGCTTCCACTGTAAAATCAGGAGCAAGACAAAGATGTTCCCTCTCATTACTCCTATTCAATATAATTCTGGAAACATTAGCCAGAGCAATTAGACAAGACAAAGAAATAAAAGCAATAAGGATAGGAAAGGAAAGTTAAATTATCATTATTTGTAGATGACATGATACCCTACATAGAAGACCCCAGAACTCTACCAAAAGACTTCTAGATTTAATAACCAAATTCAGTAGTGTAGCTGGACATAAAGTCAACACCCAAAAATCAATGGTCTTCCTGTACACAAATAACACACTCACTGAGAGAGAAATTAGGGAAATCACACCTTTCACAACAGCACTGAAAAAATGAAACACTTAGGAATCAATCAAACAAAGGAAATAAAAGATCTCTACATTGAAAACTATAGTACTATGAAAGAGAAGATCAAAGAGGATTTCAGAAAATGGAAAGATATTTCTCACTCTTGGTTAGAAAGAACCAACATAGTGAAAATTGCTATACAGATTTAATACAATCCCAATCAAAATACCATTAACATACCACACAGAATTAGAGAAAAAAAATCCTAAAATTCATTTGCAACCCTAAGAGACCTAGAATAACAAAAGTAATTCTGGGCAAGGCAGGGGGCATCACAATCCCTGACTTGAAGTTATAGTACAGAGCTAATCTGATAAAAACAGCATAGTATAAGGCAAAGAAAAACACACACAGACACATACACACAAAAACAAAAAACAAAAAAACAAAAAAAAGCAGACCAGAGGATCAATGGAACAGATTAGAAAATCCACAGTGAACTCCAAACCCACTTTGCCACCTTGTCTTTGCCAAAGGAGCTAAACATGTTCACTGGAAGAAAAATAGCCTCTTTAATAAGTGTTGCTGAAAAAATGGCTTTCCAAATGCTGAAGACTAAGCTAGACCCATGTCTATCACCATGAGCTAAATTAAAATCAAAATAGATCAAAGATCTAAATATGAAAGCAGAAACACTAAATCTGCAGAAAGAGAAAATAGGTAGAACTCTTAAAGACATAGATGTAGGCAGAGATTTCATGAGCAAAACCCAGATCACATAGAAAATACTACAAAGAATCAACAACTGGGATCTCATCTTACTAAAAAGCTTTTTCACAAAAGAAATCACCAACAGAATGGAAAGACAACACACTATTTTGGAAAAATTTTAGCCAGTTGCTCCTCAGACAAAGGATTAATATCTAGAATGTAGAAAGAACTGAAAAAATCAGATCCCCAAATTCAAAGATCCAATTCAAAAATGGGCATCTGATATGAATACATACTTCTCAGATGAAGAAGTACAAATCAAATAAATATATGAAAAATGTTCAACATCACTGATCATTCAATAGATGAAAATTAAAACAATAGATTCCATCTCACTGAAGAAAGAATGGCTATTACAAAAAACTGACCAATGACAAATGTTGGTGGGGCTGTGAGGAATAGGGAGCTCATTTTTACTGTTGGTGAGAATGTAGACTGTTGTAACCACTGTGGAAATCAGTTTGGAGATTCCTCCAAAATCTAGGAATAGAGGTCCTATTTGACCTACCTATTCCCCTTCTTGGTATTTTCTGAAAAGAACCAAAAGCATCATACCACAGCGATATGTGCACATCCCCTTTATAGTAACAGTTTATAATAGCTAAATCTTGGATGCAACCCAAATTCCCATCATTCAATGAATGGATGAAAAAGATGTGCTTTTAAAAATATAATGGTATACTACTCTGCCATAAAGAAGGATAAATTTGAGACATTTATTGCTAAATGGATGGACCTGAGACCATACTCTTAAGTGAAATAAATCAGACACACGTGTATAAATATTGCATTATCTCAGGTGTGAGAAATTGAAAGTATAAGTACGAACCAAATTGTACAAATGATATGATAAAATGGGAAGAAATTGTTCAAAGGGAAAGGGGAACTGTAGGAAAAGAGAGAAAAGGAAGGAAAGGAAAAGAAAAAAATGAGAAAAGAAGGATAAAGTGGAAATAGAGCTCTGTACATAGGAGGGGGAAAGGGGTTAAAGTGATGGGAGGGGAACGGGAGGGAGACAAAACAAATCAAGGTATATCGTGTACAGGTACAAGATCCCTATGATGAATGTGATCATTGTATATACTTAAATTGTACCAATAGACTTAATTAAATTTTAAAAAGAAAACGTATATGTCCATAAGAAAAATTTAATGTGTCAACAAGAAAAATTTGACTAATTTGTTCAGTTAGTACATTTAATATTTCAATTAAATATTTAACCATCAAATTTATTGAGATTTTATATAATTTTACTTACTGTTTAGAATCTCTTTCAAACATCTGGGATAATTCCGTTTCATATTATGACAGTATATACATGACTATCATGTACTTTTCATTTTAGAAAAGGTTTGGAAGCACAGAAGGTTGGTACCAAAAAATATCGGGAGGCTACAATATCAATATTGTTGAAACAGTTTCAAGTCAGACTCCTGAACTGCAGAAGCCTTTTGCACATTTTCTGAGCACACAGCTTTCCAGTCTGGGTCACAAAGTGCCTAGCAGGACCCTGTACTTGTGCTTCTGGTGGCCGCTTCTGAGGGGACAGGCCTCTTCCAAGTCTGTTCTCGGCGGTGGTCCTCCCTGCCTGCCTGACCCCTAACCCGGGTCTAGGGCGAGACCTGGGCGGACTGCTGACTCCAGTTTGGAGCGGTCCCCTCTAGGGCCCCGCAGCCGGGTCAGACACGCAGCAGGGCAGACCCAGAGTGGGCGCCTCTCCCGCCCTGCGCGCGCCCCGCTACTCGCACTCCAGTGCGCGTGTCCCACGCCATGCTTTCCACGTGGGGGTTAGCGGCGGGCTCCTTCGACGACTAACGGAAACCCCTCCGGGCCGCTGACTCCATTTGCAGAGCCCCACCTGCAGAACTGCCCTTCATGGGCAGTTACCTGAGCCGGGCTCGCTCTGGCCCGGGGTCTTCGCCTGTGCGGGGCCAGGATCACCTGGAGAAGCCGCAGGGCCTCGCACTGTCACTTTCCTCCCATCACATTTCCTCTGCTTTCCAGACTCACTCGGGGGCCCTATCCCTGAGCCTGACTCGAAAGCTGTCCTATGAGCATCCTGTGGCTTTCCCCGGGCGTCGTCAGCGCCGTCGGCGGCTTATCATGGTCCATAGGCAGCGAAGTCCAGTCCAGAAGGCTCTGTGTTTGTTTCGGGGGGTCTTTCTCCCCGCGTCCTCGAGGAAGAGGAAGATGCCAGTGTTATTATTTTCCAGCGCTAGGATGCCCTGCCCTTTAGCCGTCCTGAGCTTGGCATCTGCTAGGGGTAAATTCACACTCTGTTTGGCTGTAGAGCCGTCAGCCTTGATTCAGTGCACTTCACGGACTGACCTCTTAATCCCCAAAGCGAAGCAGTCTCGGCTGATAGCCCTTCAAGAAAGTAGTCCAGAGAAAGCCAAGGAAGAGAAAGGCATGGCCTCCGTGGGAGACAGTGGAGAAGGGTTTACAATGCAGGGGGAGAGCATCGCTGTCCCTGAAAGGCAGAAGGATTTGACAAGGCGTTCTGATGGCAGCGTGAGCAACCGGTCTGCATTTAGGCGCCTGGTGGTCAACGGAGTGCGCTCTTTCTTTCTGCCCAGGCCTGGGCCTCTCAGGAGGGATTTCTGTTACGGGAGCTCAGTGCGTAGTCTGATGACAAAATCTCAAAGCTGCTTCCTGAGCTCATGCAGCAAGCGCAACGCCATCACCAGTTCCTACAGTTCCATCCAGGGTTTCCCACTGCCACGCAAGAGAAATGGTACAGCCCCTGCTGGGCGCCCCTGCCCAGGCTCATCCCACTTTCTGGTGCCTGCAAAGAAAACCAGTGAGGAAGTCCATCAGGTTAGCTCTTGTGCCTCAGTAGTACCACAAAGGAAAAGCCAGCATGAAAAGGTCACAGACGCTCAATCAAGCCACCAACAAAACCTGAAGGGTTGCTCAAATCCATCTGATCTTTCAAGGCTCCTGAAACGAAAGATTCTTCTGCTGTCCTGTAGAAGAAAGGACCCAGTGATTCTGCCTCCACCTCCTCAGCTCGGCTATCAGGTGACAGCTGAAGACATGGACTTAGAGAAGAGAGCTGCGATCCAGTGGATCAACAAGGTCTTGAAGGGTAAGACCCAGCACCCGTGTAGACTGCAGTGCCATTCAGCCTCCCTCTCATTCTTGCCTGTCTACTGCAGTCACACAGAGCTATCTGCTAGCTCTTCCTCCTGCTCCAGCACTCATTTGTATCCAGAGAGCCTCTGGGAGATGCAGAAGCCCAGGACCGGTGGCCTTCTCACGACCTCCTGGCACAGCTGCCTAAGTGGGCTGCCTGATTGATTCTTCTTGAAGCTTGCCTTACTTGGTCTGGCTGTGAAGAAATAGGGTACTTTTCTTGCCCTACCATGGTCTGTTCCCCAGTATTTTGCTACTTGGCCCTTGCTGATTATTGAGATGGACACAGTGAGAGATGATCATGAGTCCACCTTTGCTCTTGAGGGAGCCCAAGATCCACACCCTCCAAGGGAGCTCCTGTGGACCCTCCAAGTTGGTGTCTCGCAGAGACAATGGCCCATTTTCATCCTCTTTTCTCCCAGATGTACCCCCAAAGTCTAGATTACTTGTAGCTATTAGGCTGATTGGCCCCAATGGTTAGGATCCTTGCAAAACGTTGTATTACTTTTATTGATTTGCATATGTTGAATCATCCTTGCATCCCTGGAATGAATCCTACTTGGTCACGGCATATAAACTTGTTGATTTGCTACACTCTGTTTGCAAGTGTCTTATTGAGAATTTTTGCATCTGTGTTAATTAGGGAGATTGACCTGTAGTTCTCATTTTTGGTTGGGTCCTTCTCTGGTTTGGGGATCAAGGTGATGCTTCCAGGAATGACTTTGGGGGTGTTGTTTCCCTTTCAAATGCATTTAAGAGTTTGATGAGTAATTGCATTAGGTCTTCTCTAAGTTCTTTGTAGAGTTCAGCAATTGATCCATCAGGACCTGGGCTTTTCTTTTGTTGGTAAGATTTTAATTACACTTTCAATTTCATTGACTGATGTGGGTTATTTAAAATTTTTATATCTTCTTGATTCAACTTTGGGAATTCATATATATATAGGAATTTGTTCATTTTGTCTGTGTTTTCTGTCTCATTAGTATAAAGGTTCTCAAAGCAGATATTGATCTGCTTTCTACAGGTCTGTTTTACTTCATCCTGTTCATCCCTAGTTGTGTGACTCTGAGCCTGTTTCTCCCTTTCTGAGATGGTCAACTAACAGTGTGTCAATGTTATTTAGTCTTTCACAGAAGCAACTCTTCATTTATTTTTGTAATGTTTTCTTATTAATGTAATGTTTTATTGGTATTTTTATAATGTTTTCAATTGCATTAATTTCTATTCTTATTTTTATAATTCCCCCCTTTATGAACTTTGGCTTGATTTTTTCTTTTTCCAGAAGTTTGAGGTTTAATGTTATGTTGTTTATTTGAGCTCATTGTACTTTCCTGATGTAAGAATTAACCTCTACAAATTTCCATCATAGGACTGCTTCCATTGTGTCCCATACATTTTGATATGTTGTATTACCATTATCATTTAATTATAGAAACTGCCTAATTTCTTCTTTAATTTCATCTGTGACCCACTTGTTGTTCAGTATGGTGTTATTTAATTTCATGTATTGATGGAGTTTCTACGGTTTCTTTTGCCATTGATTTCCAATTTCATTGTACTATGGTCTGATAATATGTGTGGGATAATTTCAATTCCTTTGCAATTACTTAAGCATATTCCATGGCTAGTGAGTGGTATTTTGGAGCCCATCTCATGTGCCTTTGAGAAGAATATGTGTTCTGATGTTGTGGGGTGCAACATTCTGTAGACATCTACTAAGTTCCTTTGTTCACAGATTTGGTTCTGTTTTGATATTTCATTGTTCATTTTTTGTTTAGCTGATTTATCTGTTTGTGACAGTAGGATAGTAATGGCCCTCATTACAACTATGTTAGTGCTTATTTGATATTTCTTGTCTATTAATATTTATTTTATATAGGTAGGTGCCCCTGTACTGGGTGCATATATATATGTTTATGATTATTATCTCTTCCTCTTAGAGTTTTCTCTTAACAAGTATGTAGTGGCCTTCTTTATTGCTTTTGATCAGTGCTGGATTGAAGTGCACATGGTCTGCAAACAGAATAGATACCTCTGCTTTTCTCTGGGTTCCTGTTGCATGGGCTATTGTTTCCTATCCTTTGACTTTCAGTCTATGAATTTCTTTGAGGTAAATGAGTTTCTTGTATGCAGCATATTGTTGGGTCTTGTTTCTTGATCCATTCTGCCAGTATATTTATTTTGATTGGTGAACTGAGACTATTTGCATTGATGATTATAGAAGATCTGTATTGGCATGTCTTTGTCATATAATTTTCCTGTTGATGATTCCCTGTCTTTCCCCACTGTTTAATTGCTTCTTCTGATTGGTGGCTTCATTTTATTGGTACTCTTGGAACTATAGGCTTTGTTTTCTCTTTCTAGAATATCTTTCAGAACTCTTTGTAGAGCTGGTTTGGTGGTCATGAATTTCTTCATGGAAGTATTTTATTTCTCCATTAATTCTGAGAGATAATTTTGCAGGATATGTCGATCTGAATTGAAGTTTCAGAATGTGAAGTACTTTCAGAACTTGAAATACTTTGTGCCAAGTTCTCCTTGACTAGAGTTCATGTTGAGAAGTCTACTGATTCTGATAGACTTTTCTTTATAGGTGATTTGTTTTATAACAGTTTAAAAATATTTTCTTCTTGTGCTGAATTTCTGTAAACTTGATTTTTATATTCTTCAGTGTTGATATATGTTGGTCATGAGGAATTAGAGTTCTTTATACCTCACTTAGCTGTATGTTAAATTCTTTTTCAGTACTTGGGAAATTTTCTACTATTACTTCTTTGAATAGGTTTTTTTTAATGATATTTGTGCTGACTCCTGCATTTTTATTGACTCCAACCAGTCTTATGTTGTTCTTCTTTGCATTGTCTTGCACTTGTTGGATTATTTTTTCATGGTCCTTTGCTATTTTAAAGAGATCTTTCTTTTTGTGATCTTCACTTTCATTCACTTTTTTTTGTCTTTTTGAGACAGGGTCTCACTATGCAGTTGAAGCTAGTCTTGAGCTCACTTTGTAGCCCAGGGTGGTCTCTAATTTGCAACAATCCTCCTGCCTCAACCTCCCAGGTTCTGGGATTACAGGCATGCACCACCACACCTGCCTTTCATTCAGTTGTGCAAACTTGCAATGGAATTTTTAATTTCCTGGATATCTATTTCAGTGTTTCATGGATTGCACTTCTTTCCTATGTTAGGCATTCATGGGTTTTATTATTTTTCTATGCTCTTCTATTTAAAAATTCATGTCTATTCTAGATTTACTGAACAAGTCCTTCATTATGGTCTTAATCTCATTTTTTACGTGTGAGATTATTTCTGTTTTGATATCCTCTATAGCCATATATATAATATTTAAAAATTTCTTCTACTGTCATTGGAGTAAATTCAGGTGGATGGTTTCTAATTTCCTTTATCTCACTGTTCTTTGGATTTATCCTGGGTAGGTGGAAGTCTGGAATTACCTTTTGTTCCTGCATCTTGTCAATTTTTTTTTTTAAATTTTAATTTGTTTTTGTGTTGTTTGTATTTTTCTTATGCTAGGTAGCTTTTTCATTGGCATCGAGGCTTCCCTAGGTAATTTCTATTCCTCCAAGATGTATTTTAGGCATAGCTGGCTGTTGGTCTTTGTGTCTGTCCCAAGGTACTAGCTTCCTACTTTATTAGGGATGAGGAGTTGTTATCTATTTGGATCAGCACCCAGTGTTTTACTACTTGGCTATGGGTATGATTATGCCATCAGATCATCCCAATGTGATCATACGAGGATGAACAATTGATTACAACAAGTTTGACATCCTGGCTAAAGTAGTACAATTAGTAGTAACAATATCATCAAGCATAGCCTAGAAACTGATAATCTGTGGTAACCGCTAATTTGGAATCTCTTAACAGGGGAGTAAGATCTATGGTTATATAATAATATCCAATTTCAAAAAAGAATATCAGCCTCTCTAAAGAAAAGACTGCTTTTAATGAAAAGCATGAACAAGCTGATGAAGATCTATTCTTTCAATATGTAAATAATAGCTCCACAGTAGTGGCAGCTAACAAGCTCCATGCTGTAGAGTCTGAAATAAGAACGCTTTAATGATGTTACCTACATTTCTCTTTAATGATGTGACCTACACTTCTTTTGTCAATCATTGCCCCTTTTGCTTCTGCAATTACTAAAGAAGACTTATTTAGCCAGAAGAGTTTCCTTATTTTGTGTTCTGATTATGTTATATTTCCTTTAATGGGCCATGAAGTAGAGGAACTGTGAGAAAAAAGTTGTTCTAAAGTCAAATCTCTTTTTACACCAATCCCTAGCTTAACTGGCCTAGACCATCTCTGGGAGTGGGGATAGTCAATCCTCCAGTGCCATGAATCAGGCACATTGGCCCTTGACACATGAAGCAGGGCCCAGGTGGTGACTTGGTAAAGTTGCATACCTAGTGTCCAGTCTTCTTGCATTTAAAGCAGGAACACTTTAAGAATTGTCTTTGGGTTTTCCTTTAGGTGACTTGGATGTGTTTAAAGCATTGCCAATCATGACAGCTATAATTTTGGTCTTTTTTCTCAGCCTTTTCTTTATCTTCTTCTATAATCTGATTGTTGAACATAGGAAAGGCTATTTTCAGCAGTTGGGTCATATGGGTCTCATGGAGTTCCTGAGTGTTTACTACTTGAGGATTAGAAGAGGAGGTTGAGGGTGCCACCAGTGTGGTTGCTTTCATTAAACAGGCAGTCCTTCATATAGCTTCCCCTAAGGAAGGAGGGAGGTCTGTGAATTCATGAAGTATTCACCCTTGTAATACTCAGTCAAGTACTTACTAGATAGATGTCTCTGCTTGGAGTTCTGGTAATGTGACCAGTGCCTTCCTCAAAGAGTGGAGCACCCAGTGGCTCCCTCAACCTTGGGACACTCCATAATATGGCCCACTAACTCTTTAGGGAGGAAAGTGGAAGTCCCTGGGGCTCACTTAGTCACTTGAGAATAGGAAATCAGAAGGAGCCCTCCCTGGCCACCTGGGAAACACTCATGCTATCGATGTAAGGCAGTAGAGGTGGGAATCTAAAGTAATTATCTGAATTTTAAAACAAGTAGGGGATCTAACCTCAGTCCCAAGGTTCTCTGAAAGCTAAGGCTTTGGCTTTCACTTATAAGTTGAGAAAGCTGAGAGGCTGCATGATTCACTCGGCAGTTTTCATGCTCCCAAACCACAATCCATGTCCATTCACAGAATTAAAAAATAATATACCAACGTTTTCTTTAAACCTCCTCTTCATACCTTCAAATTACCAGAAATTGACAAATACGACGTCCACAGGAATCTTCAGCAACTTCTTACGATACTGTTATTTATATAGGCCTGCAGATTTTTTCCCCACACCCTACAAAACTGGAACAACCTGGGTAACTTGGCATATGTGTGTTCAGACCTCTCCTCATCTGTTATTGTCTCCTATGTTCCTAGCCATCCTTTGCATTGGATTTGTTAACAAAGCATTTTTTTTTTATTTTAAAGAGATAAAAATAATGAAATAACAACAATGAAGACAAAAATCAATACAAAAACAATAAAAATGATACAGGATTTCAAAACAAGATGATAGAAATTAACAGTGGTTGTTATATTACATATTGTTATCTTCAATGAAGTTGCTCAGATTACCAGATGTAAGAATGCAAGATTGATCAATTAAAGGTAATAACAAGTAGTAAAAGACATTAGAAATTATACAGAGTTTCATTAAACAAGATGGTAGGAATTCAGCAATGGTTGTTACATTGCATATGAACAAACTATTTTTAAACACTTGTTCCGAGGTGATTTGTTAAGAACATGAGAGAATCTTTTCCTGTTTTAACACACTGACTGACTGAAAGAACAAGTTCTTTTGGAACCATTCCTGTCATTGCTAGAATCGAACACCAAAGAGAGAAGCCTTGTCTCTTTGGGAAATGAAAAGGCTGGTAAAGAGGCAAGAAGAGCAGCTTTGCAGTCCCTCAAAACCCTAGCCTTGTTCCCAGTTCATGAGGAACCACTCTGGTTCTTCTTCAAGGGATGCGGTGACAAGCTATAAAAACTACATGGGAAGTGTTCATTTAAATTTTCATAGGAGTAAGACTCTACTCCTGTGAATCTCTAGAAAACTTAAGGCTTTTCTTCAAAAAGCAAGACTACAGTTCTGCTTTGAGTCTGTACTCAAGTAGAGTCACTAATGACCCCTAATCCATTACAGTTTAGAGAGGTGCTGGTAGTCTATCTAACATACTTTTGCCACAGGTTCACATCAGCCTAAAGTAGTTAGAGACTATATAATTCCCACTAGGTAGGGCCTATGGTCCCCTTAGAAGGAAGTAGCTAAGTGAGAATGGATCTCTGCCCTCCTTCAGCAACTCATGAAGAATTATGAGGATTTATGTCCTTCAGGGAGAAACGAGGCAGATTAGGACACGGCAAAATGGTTGGAGAACTTGGGTGTGACCTGTCAATCATGGAGACTGGTTAACATGTAGATTCAGGAAGCTTGAAGAGCATCTTCTGAGCCCTGCATCTAATGCCAATCAGGGAGTGTGGTCTTCAGTTCTTCTGGCAAGGGATTTTCACAAGAGCAAGCTGAGCCCCACACCTGACTCTAATCATGTGAAGTAAAGTGGGTAACTGATGGAAGGCTTGAAAGTAATTGATCTGATGTCAGAAGGCAGATATAAATGATGGTGCCTATTAAGCTTCTGGCTGCTGTGAGCCTTTTTGCCAGCCCACCTTGCTGCACTCTGAGGGTGTACTTTTCTTCCTGCTTTAACTTGCCTATACTCACTCTGAGAGCACTTTTTCTTCTTGAGCACTTATTTTGTGCTTCTTTCATTTTGCCCCAAATAGACATTAAACTTTCACATTCATCAATTTACCCATGCAACCCTTTGGACAGGACAGTAAGAGCCTGGAAAAGATAATACCCAATAACGTCATTTCCATCTTTCTGTCTCTAACTCTATCTCTATCATTCTCATTTTTGCTATCATTTTGGTCGATATGGAAAAAGTTGTGTTAATTGTGTTGATTTTTTAAAAGAGCTCGGTGGTGCATGCCTGGGTGGCTGGGGCAGGAGAATCATAAGTTTCGGCCTTGCCCAGGCAACTTAGTGACTCAGTAAGATCCTCTCTCAAAATAAAAATAAAAGGGGATGGGATCATGTAGCTCAGTGTGCAGGCCCTGGGTTCAGTATCTCCAGTACAAAAAATCATCTAGGTTTTCATTTTTATTATTTCATTCTGTGTTTCTTTGGGGCTTACTTTGCTCTTTTACTAGTTTCTTAATTAGGCTATGAATTTGAGATGTTTTTCTCTTGTAATTTGGTCTCTCTCTCTTTTTTTTTTTTGGTACTGGGAATTGAACTCAGGACTTTGAGTTTGCTAGGCAGGCTCTTATGCCACTGAGCTATATCCCTGGCTCCTGTAACCACTGTTTTATTGACATACACATCATTTTTAATCTGAACTGTCTCTTATAGCCTGTATATAATTGGATTCTGCCTCTGAAAAATTCAGTGTACTATGCTTTTTCACTGTGCTTTTTAATATGTTCAGTTAATGTAGTTGTTGACATGGTTGACTAATTTTTTTCATTTCGCTAATTATTTTCTATTTGTCTCATGTATTTTTCTTCTTCTGCTCCTCTCTTCCAACTGCACTATCTTTGTTCGTGCTACTGGGGATTATGTGCTCTCAAACTACCTTGGGTACTGTGCTCACTGGCTTGGTTGAAGAAAGAAAACCCTGTCAGAAAGCAATAAGAGAAGACTTACTGACCATTAAGCTTCACTATTAGTTCAAATATGAGGAGAATATTAGATTTCCATGCTTACTGTAGTAGCACTGAAGCCTTGTTTTTTGAAGAGACATCTTAAGTCTTCCAGGGGTTCACAGGACTATCATTCTCCTTTTGGGTGACCTTGTTCTTCATACAGTTCACATGGGACTGGCTTTATTCTAGAAAGATGAATTTAACTATCTGTCTCTGTCACTTTTACTGTAGTGGATGTGGCAAGGACCACTGAGAAGAGGCCCTTTCATTTTGGCTTTAATTGGTCAGTGGGTGTCCCCTCTCTCCAAGTTTTTAGGGGAACTTGGCTTCCAGGACAGAGAGTAGGTGGTCCTTCTTGGCCAAGAGCTAACAAGACTTTGTTTCTATATATTTGGATATCCTGCTGTACTTGGCCCAGGTTAATGAGATATTGTAATAACCTCATGTTCTCTGGGTCTTCCGTCATATCAGAGGATAGAAATGGCCTCCCATATACTATGTCATGGGCTAAAACTTATCCCACTTGTGGGCACGTTATGAACCTGTACGAGCACTATTGGCAGCAATTGGAGCCAGGACTTAGATGTCTCTTGGCAAAGTATTGCCAGAGTTTACTTTAGGGTCTGTTTGGCTCTCTCTACCTTTCCAAAAGATTGGTGTTGCCAGGAAGATTAGAGGTGGTACTTTATTTCTTTGCCACCATCTGAGTTGTTTGGGAGGTAAAAGAAGGTTCATTGTCATTTTGGAGGGACTGAGGTTGTCCAAATCTAGGAATGATTTCAGTACACTGATGACCTCCATAGCATTTTCTGAATAGGTAGGACAGGCTTCAATCCAGTCCATAAAGGAGTTTATTAGGACCAACATCTGTTTAAATCCTCTGCATGGCGGCATAAAGGTAGTCTAATTGTCAGTCCTCCATAGTATATAACCCTCTCCTCTGTACAGGTCCTAATAAAGAGAGTGGTTTGGGCTCTCCTGGATTATTATACACAGAGTGGACAAGATTTGCACATCAGTTTGGTGGTTGCCATTAGTCCTAGCCCTGTGGAAACTCAAGTGACCACTTCCAATGTAGCATCTTCTTCCCATAAGGAAGGAATCACAATGTATTTTTATAACCTTCCTCACTTTTCCTTGAGGAAGGACCAATTTTCTTTCTAAATAACATCAGAGTCCCTTTTTAAATCCCTCTTGTTCTGAGGCCCATTTATTTTCCTGAGGGAATATAGACTGGTTTTAATAGTTCCTCAGGAACTTGGAATAAGGTTAGAGGCTTAAGGGGCAGTAAGGCTGCAAGTTTTGCTTCCTTATGAGCCACTTGACTTTCCAAGGAGACTACGGACATTGTATCTTTGGTGTCCCTTACAGTGCATAATTTCAGTCTTCTTGGGAAGATGAACTGCCTCTAGGAGTTGTAGAATTTCCTGCCTGTACTTGAAAGATGATTGTCTATTAACCAGTAACCTCTTTCCTTTCAGATTGCTGCGTAGGTATGTAGTATCAGAAAGCCATCTTTGGAGTTTGTGTAGATATTGAACTTCTGCCTTTTTCTAACATCAATGCCCACTTAAGAGCTATTACTCTGCCTTTTGAACAGAGGTTCCTGGAGGAAGAGGTGTTGCTTCAGTGACCTATTGTGAACTGACAACTGTGTAACCTGCCTTTCAATGTCCTTCTTGGACAAAGCTACTTCTATCAGTGGCCCACACCTCTTTAGGGTCTTGGAGGGGCAGATCATTGTTGTCCTGTCTACTCGTATAGGTCTGGGAGATAACTTGTTCACAAGAGTTGCTAACTTCTGGGCCTGTGGCCATCAAAGAGGCAGGGTTAATAGTAGTGCAAGGTTTATAATAACCTCAGGGTGTCTAAGAGTATGGCATGATACTTAGTGAGCTGTTCCCCTGTTAACTACAAGTAACTTTTTTTCTCCAGAATAGCTTTGACCTGATGGGGAGTTATGACTTCCAGTCTCTGTCCCAAAAGTAACTTTGCAGCTTCCTCTGTTAGTACACCTGTAGCGCTTCTGTGTTTAGGCAGGGTGACCATCTAGCAGCCATTCCATCTAACTTTTTTGAAAAGTATGGCACTGGGCACTCTGCCATACTTAGTCTTTGGGTCCTAGTCTTTGGGTCAAGACCCCCAAAGTATTCCTTTTGCTTTCTTGCTACATAAAGAAAGTTCTCCTTAGATCAAGTATTCCCAGTGCTGGATCCTAGGCAAAGGCATGCTTTATTTCCCTAAAGGCATTGTCAGTCAGTCACTTTTGTTCATCTGAGGGGCACAGACTCAAGATGATTGACAGGCTCATATAGATGCTTTGCTTTTAGTCCAAAGTTAGGTGGCCAGATCCTGCAAAAATTGCCCATCCTCAGGAAAGAGTGAAGCTGTTGTTTGGTGGCAGGAGGCCAAGAATACAGATAAGTCTGTATCCAGTCCCTACACCCCTGTCATTATCCAGGTGTAAGAATATATTCCAGATATTGACCTTTTTGGAGGGATATCTGATCCTTTTCTTCGGAGACTTTATATCCCTTGTTAACTAGAAAGTTGAGAGTCTGTACAGTGTAACAGGTAGATAATTTCTGAGTTGGGTCACAAACTAAAGTATTATCTACATATTCTAGAATGGCTACCTGTTTAGGCTTCAAATTCCTCAAATCTTTCTCTAGTGTCTGAGCAAAAAGGTGAGGATTGTCTCTTATCCCTTGCAGGAAGAGTGTCCAATATATTGCTGCTTTTCTCTTAAAATAGGACTTTCCAATTCAAAAGCAAACAGAAATTGGGAGTTTGGATGTAGGGGGATGGAGAAAAATGTATCTTTTAAATCTAAGACTGAACCAATAAGTATTTGCTGGAATTAGGGAGAATTATATATGGATCTGCACTACAGGATGGATTAGAATGACAGCCTCATTAAGAGGTTATTCTTTGGCAGGCTTTACTACAGGGAGAGGGGAGTATTGCAAGGGGGTTCATTAAGCTTCAGAAGGTTATATTTGAGAAACTTTTCCATGAGAGGCTGGAGGACTTTACATGCCTCTTCCCTTTTTTCAGTTTATTTTTTACTTTTACTTTTTATTATTTTGGTTC
This sequence comes from Dinomys branickii, assembly GCA_004027595.1. Lineage (NCBI taxonomy): Eukaryota > Metazoa > Chordata > Mammalia > Rodentia > Dinomyidae > Dinomys > Dinomys branickii. The sequence continues at coordinate 26,508 of PVLD010004200.1, read as the reverse complement.
ATTTTAGATATACCTAACATTAACATTATCACAGGGAGTTTGCATCTGTACATGATATATCTTATTCTTTTTTTCCCCAGTCCCCTCCACTCCCTTGAAGCTCCCTCGTTCCCTACTTATTATGTGCCTCTTCTGTGACTGGATACTACTTTCCATTGGAAAATCAGCTGGAGTCTTTAGTCATAACTACTGGAACAGCAGAATTTGTCCTACCACATGTTCCACTACACCCTGCAACCAGACCCACTGGTTGGCTAATTTGGTCAGGGAGATCTGATGTAGTCCTGGAAAGTAAGATCTGTTTTAGCCTTAGCCAGAATTTGAGTATTCTGCCAAATTTTCTAGTAAATCTCTTCTTAGCAAAGCAGTAGAACACAGTGGGATATAGTTAAACATTTGGCCTTTAAGAGACACGCCAGAGGAGGGATAATCTCTGACTAGGAGTTCCTTTGACCTCAGTTATGGCTGTGGAGCCAGAGGAGAGTTTTCCAGAGAAGGAAATAAAAACAGAATACAATCAATTAAACTGGCTTACCCATGACATCTAAGATTACTCTAGGTTTTTCGGAGGCAGTGGTGATATCTGTGGACAGGGGCATTGCAGGTTCCCTGGAGCTTTTCAGTCATAAGAGCAGGAAATAAGGATTCTGGTTGGCCTAGCCCTTCTCTGACTGTGAGGACAGTCAGTCTTTCAATATCCAAGTCAGGCACATTAGGTAGCTCACATTTAGAACAGGGCCAAGGCAGAGGCTCGGTGCAATGTCATGCTTAGTGTGTAATCCCCTTGCACTTGAAACAGGAGCTCTTTCCTTGGCTGTCCCGGGGTTTTTCCTTAGATGTCATGGGTGGGTTTAAAGCATCACCAGTTGCAGCAGACATAATCCTAGCTCCTCTGGGTCCCAGTTGTTGAATACAGAAAAGGCTATTCCAAAAATTGGTCCAAAAGTGTTTGTGGCCCTATCTGAAGTTTTTGTAGCTTATGACAAATATCTGGGACTGACTGACAGATGAAATGATGTCCCAGTAATGCTTCTCTATCCCTGGAAGATAGATCTATATATTTATGAATGATTTCTACCAATGTGTTATGAAAGAAAGCGGGATTTTCCTCTGTGACCTGAATAATCCCACACACTTTATCATAGTTTACACTTTTTAATGCACATTTTCATTCCTGTGGTAAGAGTAGCTAACATATTGGACATTACTTATAGTCTGTAACTAGTATTATAGTCCAAAATTGGTCTTGTTGAAGGGAGAATAGCTGTTCCATGGTGCTTTCCTTTTCCTTATAAAGCATTTTGCTTATCTGCATAGTTCCTAACCTTTTGTAAGATTCTTTATATTTTACCTGTAGTACAACAAGTGCCCAAGATGACCTGGACATCTTGCCATGATAAATCAAAAGCAAAGATCAAAGTCTGAAACCCATCTGCAAACTTACTAGGGTCCTCTGACAGTTGGTCTAATTATTCTTTGCATTGCTGGACATTAGTACCTGAAGAAGGGACATGCATTTGAGTATTCCCTCTTAGGGGCGAGATAAATTGTGAATTAGACCAGTAAGAAGCACTACTCTGGGTATGACCTTCAGGGCTTAAAACTGTTTGAGAAGCATGATGAAGGGGCTGAGGAACACTATGTTCTCCCAGGGCACTAGGCTCTAATAGAGTTCCTGAGTCACTTGGAGGGGATGGAGTTGATTTATTGGCCTTCAAGCTCTACAGAGGAGGTCAAGGATGCATCCCAGACCCATGAAGCAGGTCGGAGAGTCCTGCATTTCCCTGAGAGACAAATGTGGGTCTCAGGATGAGGTCATCCAGCACGTCTTTCCTCTCCTCAGGGGGTCACTCTAAACACCACAGTTCTGGAGATTCCTCTGATAGATGTCACAAAGCACTGATTATAAGGCATTTCATTCTACCTTGTATGTTTTGAGCAGAAACACCATGGAGAATATAAAGTACCATCCTATACCAGTTTCTTGACGCCTCCCTATTCATACTGAACCCAAATCATATCAAACCTTTCTCACTCATTAAGAATATGGCGTTGTGGTGAAATCCATGTGGTAGTGAGGTACAAGAGGTTTCCTATTGACTTGAGGGCTATAGAGAAAAGGAGACAACTCAGTCTTAACTCCTTAAGATGTCCCATGCAGGAAGTAGAGGTCCAAGGGTTCCACTGAGTGTCCCTTGTGAGACCCTAACACAGGCTAGACATACATTTCTGTCCAAGTGATTCTGCCATTATTAAGCTCAGAAGAAAGCAGCTTTTGTCTCTGAATCGGGACACATTAACTCTTCAAAGAGAAGAAGATGAAGCCACTTGTTGACCTTACCTAGTCTTCTAACTGCTGTGAAGTAAAACTTCCCCAAGCAAAATTCCTTTCCTTTCCTTTCCCCTCCCCTCCCTCCCCTCCCTTCCTCTCCTCTCCTTTCCTTTAATTTTTTTCTTTCTTTACTTTTTGAGACAGAGTATTGTTGCTATATAGTTCAGGCTGGCCTTGAACTCACAGCAATCCTTCTGCCTTGGCCTCTCAAGTACTGGGAATACAGGTGCTCACCATCATGCCTGGCCCAACCAAAGTTCCTTTAGTCACTTGATTGAGCCTCTTGATGGTCCAACTTGCATTTCAACATGACTGTAACTTGTATTCTGAGCCCATTGATGGCTCAGCTGGTATTCAAGTACTTTGATGACTCTACTTAGCCAGAATGGAGCCAACTGGAAAAATTGTATTTTGTATTTACTCTAATAGTAAAAAACAAAACAAAACTAAATAACCCCCCCCCCAAACCAATTAAGAATGGGAGTGGTTCTGCTTTTGTATATTCATGGTCACTTTAATGAACTTTTCAATGGTGTCTGCTGAGGATTTCAGGGGCTTTAAATTTGGCGCACTTAAGGAAGCACCCTACAGGCCCAGAAAGAATTTACAACAGGGAGGAAGCAAGTACCCTAAAGCCGGCCTGAATAGGGTCTCTTAGCAATTATCCTGCCCCGGCAAAAAGCCTTGGGATTTTCCTTTTTTATTTTATTTTATTTTTTGTCTCAAGTTAAAAGCTTTTATTGGTGTGTGTTTGCTATTCATAATAATTTCATAGTCAGAAATGGGTATATATGTATTATATCTTGTAGCATTGTGTGTGTGTATATATATGTTGTATATTGTATATATATTGTATATATATATTGTGTGTGTATATATATAGTAGCTTTATGTATATTATTATAGCTTTGTAGCATAACTTGAAATTCACGATTTTAATGCCTTTGCTTTGCTTTGTTGCTCAGGATTACCTTGCTCTTTCTTGAACTCTTCTGGTTCTATGTTATTATAGTTTGGGTCTGGATATATCGCCAAAGCCTCATGCAGTCATGGGGTGGCCTTCTAGAGTTTTTGACTGATTCATGGATGTGAGTGCTGTGCTCACCCTGGGGCAGGTAGTTTGCATACAGTGCAAGGAAGGGAAAGAGGCTGCTTGCCACCACTCCTCCCGTTTGCTCTTCTTGCTTTTGCTGTTTTCTGCCTCCATGAATTGTTGCCCTCTGCCATGTGCCACCCTTGGAGCCAGCCGAGTATGGACTGAAACCTCTACAAACTGTGAGCTAAATAAACTTTTCCTTAAGAAAAAGGGCATCAGTAATGAGAGAAAAGTAACTGAGACATATGTACATTTCAGGATTGTTTTTCCTAGTTCTGTGAAGAATGCTGTCAAATATCTATATCTATATCATCTGTATCTCTCTCTCTCTCTCTCTCTCTATATATATATATATACATATATATATATATCACACCTTGATCATTTTCTTCCCTTTCCACCCTATCTTCTCCTTCCCCTTACCCAGATCCCCTTTACATCACCACAAAGTCTAACTCTATTTCTGATCATCTATTTTTTATTTTGCTCTACAAATTGTATTTTGGGTTTCTCATATAAGAGAAACTGGATGATATTTAACTTTCTGTGTTATTTCACTTATTATTGTGGTCCTAAAACCCATCCATTTCCCTACATTATTATTATTATTTTTTTTTTGCGGTACTGGGGATCGAACTCAGGACCCTGCGCTTGCTAGGCAGGCGCTTATTCCACTGAGCTATATCCCCAGCCCCATTTCCCTACAAATGACCCAAATTTATTCTTCTTTAGGGCTGCAAAACACTCTAATGTGTATATGCACCACATATTCTTTATCCTTGCCAGCATTTTTTGAGTCCTTGATAATAGTCATTCTTATTGGACTAAGATAGAATCTCAGCGTTGTGACTTGCATTTCTCTAATGGCCAAAGATAGTTCTTCTGAGAAGTGTCTGTTTGTTTCACTTGCCCTTTCTTTGGGGCTGGGGTGGGGGGGACCAGGAATCAAACTTATGACCTTGTGCGTGCCAGGCAGGCATTGTGCCACTGAACTATATCTCTGGCCTCTACTTGCTCATTTTTTGATTGAGTCTTTTAATTTGAAGAGGTCTATCTTACAATTTTGAGTTCTTGAGAGGTAGCCCACACAAAAATTTTCCCAGCTACAGGTTGTTGCTTTACTTTGTTGGCTGTTTCCTTTGTTTTATAGAATTTTCTCATATGATACAATCCCATTTGTTGGTTCTTGGTATTCTTGTGCAGTTGGGGTTCTGTTTAGGAAGCCCTTGCTTCTACCTAATGTCTTCAGTTTTATCTATTTTTATCTTCCAGCAATTCACTGTTTTTGTTTTTATAATAAAGTCTTTGATTCATTTTGTTTTTAGTTTAGTATGGGGTGAGAGATATGGTTCTAGTTTTATTCTTCTCTACATGGATAACCAATTTTCCCAGAATGATAGGTTAAAGAAGCTATCTTTTCTCCAGCTTATGTTTTTGGTGCCTTTGTCAAAAATCAAATGCCTGAAGGTGCATGTGGTTATTTCTTCATCTCAATTCTATTCCATTGATCAATACGTATGCTTTTTTTTTGCCTGTGCCATTTTGTTGTTTTTATTATTGTAGCTTTGTAGCATATCTTGAAATTCATGATTTAATGCCTTTTTCTTTGCTGTTGTTGCTTAGGATTACTTTGCTCAAAAAAAAAAAAAAGGATTACTTTGCTCTTTCTGGATCTCTTCTGTTCTATGTAAATTTCAGGATTGCTTTCCCTAGTTCTGTGAAGAATGCTGTCAGTACTTCAGTTGGATTGCATTAAATATATATTTTATTTTTGAAAATATGGTCAAAATATTGGTTCTTGATTTGGTCTATGGTACCTGAAATTTATGCCTGGCTAGCTATGCCAAAATGGTATTCAGTAGTTCCTTTTAACAGTGGCTTGCCACATAAATGTTACCAGGTCTTGGGTTTCTTTTCTCTCCTTCTGGAGTTGGATTCCTGGTTCTTCTCATCGTGAACAAAGAATGGAATAAAATGAGCAGAAAACAGTAAAAGCAAAAAGTGAGGGAGAAAAAGGCTCGCAGAGTGAGCTTGGGCTGAGTAAAAGAGGAAAAAGCAAGAAAAAGTAAACCCTGGAGAATGCAGGGTGGGCTGTCATGAGGAAAGCCATAATAGTTTAATAATTTATTTTTAAATTGACATAAAATATAAATGACAATTTCTTTTAAAACTAAAACTCACTACCATATGACTCAGCAGTACACATTCTTGAAAATTTATTAGTGAGAAACAGAAACTTATTTTCGTGTAGAAATTCTTCACCAATGTTCATAGTAACTTTCCTTGTGATAGCCTCAAACTGTAAATTACCCAAAAGCTTTTCAGTGGGTGAATCATTAAATAACTGATACATCCATAACATGGGATATTATGAAGAAATAACAAAAAAGATTGATATAACTAAAATGAATGGATCTCATAGGAATCATGACGAGTGAATAAAAAGCTAATCCAAGAAAGTTACATTTCTGTGGTTCCACTATCAATCTTGTTGAAACAACGTAATTACAGAAACAGAGAATTGCTTAGTGGTTGACAGGGGTTAGGAAGAGGAGGGAGAGTAGATGAGTATGACCTGGATAAGCCACAGGGGAGACTTTTTGGTGGTGGATTAGTACTAATACATTAATGGCAGTGGTCGTTACACTGATCTACATACAGAAAAATTACGTAGAATTACACACACATGAATGCATGTAAAACTAGTGAAATTCAAATAAAATTTGTAGTTTGTACCAATTTTCCTAGTTTTTCTAGGAAGACTGTTACCCATGACAATCTTTACCAATTTTACTATTGCTTAAAAAACTCTTTTGAGTGAGAGTCACTCTACATTGCCCAGGTTGTCATCATGTAGCTCAGGCTGATTTCAAACTCATGGTCCTTCTGTCTCAGCCTTCTAAGTGATGAGATTACATGCATCCATCACCATGTCCAGTTTAAGGGTTTTTAGAATTAATTACCTACAAAAAGAAATGTACAAGGAGGTCCTATGCACCTTTCACCCAAAGTTAATATTGTACATAATGAAAGTTTAATATAAAAATGAAGCTGATCCAAAGTTTACTCATATTTCAGCAATTATATAAATTCATTTTGTGTGAATCTCAGTTTTGTTCCATATGTAGTTTCATGCAAACACCATTACAATCCAGAAAATAAGTGTGCCATCACTGCAGGATACCCTCTGTTGAGAAAGAGGTATCAGAAGCCATAGCTCCTGGGTTTGAGTTACTGGCAGAGAGCAGGGAGAGGAAAGGCTTCAGTGCTGCTGCAGTGAGCATTTGGCTCTCCTTTGGGGTGACTCAGTTGTGGAGTAGGGTCTCTGTCGGGATTCTTTCTCGTCCCATGATCAGAGCAAGGTGTGTGTGTGCGTGCGTGTGCGCGTGCGTGCGCGTGCATGTGCACATGCACGCAGACATGTACACATCTACGCTTTTTTGTAACTTAGGTCGCAGGCCTCTCTGTCACTAAGTTCTTGGTATGAGGAAATTCAAATAAACACAGAGAATTCATCACATGTCATTACTGAGGTCTTGCAGTCCCTACTCATTCTGATTTCTTTTTCCCAGCTTCCAGACTTCTTTTATTATCTATTTAATTATCTTCAGGGTACTTAGTTGTATGAGAAGGGGAGGAATAGCAACAAATAAGCTCACACTATCTTGTAATGGAACTAGAGACTCTGTCATTGATGTCTGGGTAGAAGATTTGTTGAGCTTCTCATCATACTATTTTGGAGGCTCTGGCCAAAGTCAGTTTAATTACACATTTTCCAACGAAAGTGCATTGATTATATAGTTATATCCTCCTCACAGGTTTCTGAACACAGTTTAAATATTCTTGATTATGCCTATGAAATTTTCATTGTTCTTTAGACATTTCCATTTTTAAGGAGGATAAATCACTGTCATACCTTTCTGTATTCATCTTTATTGTATTCCTAATCTTTTCTTGAGGTTCACTTTCGTTCTCATGGAAATAATTCTCCAAGAGTATTTTTTTTAAAGGAATCTGTATGGGAAAGTAAACTGAGTCTTTCTACGTCTTCTGTGTTTTTAATTAGCCCTCATGTTGAAAGATACTATGAACAGGTATAAAGTTTCTAGATAGAGGTATAAATCCATTTACTATCTTGATATTAGTGCATGGTCATCTGATGACACTGGAAGTTTTGAGTCATTTGAACAATTCTTCTGTGGATAAGATTTTGTGTTCTGGTGTCACAAAGTCAGTTATCTGAATGTCAACTGTTGCTTTTTCTAGGGTGTCTTGGGTAAGTTACTGAAGTTTTGTTTTCATTTCATTTCATTTATTTTTTATTAGTACATATTTGCCATACATAATGATCACATTTATCATAGAGGATTTATACCTGTACATGATGTATCTTAATTCATTTTTCCATTCCCCTCTCCTCCCTTCAACCCTTCTTCCTCTCTCAATTTGCAAAAGCTGTATTTCCATTTCTTCCCTTCAGTTCTTTCTTTTCCTTAAATCCGCTTTCTCTTCTCTACCCTCCCCATCTCTTGTTCCCACACGAACATGTTCTTCCTACTTCTTGATATCTGTCCTAAGTTTTGCTTCTTACTTACCCTTCATGTTTCTCAGACAAGAGAAACAATGTGGTATTTAAACTTGTGTGTATGATTTATTTCACTTAACATTATGGTCTCAAGATGCATCCATTTTCCTAAAGATGACTCCGGTTTGTCCTTCTTCATGGCAGAGTAGTACTCTATTGTATATACATACTACATTTTCTTTATCTATTCATTTCTTGGTAGGCATATGGGCTATTTTCAAGATGTAGCTACTAAATTGTGCAGCTATAAACATGGGTAAACATATATCATTGTGGTATGATGCTATTAACTCTTGTGGGAAGATACCTAGAAGGGGAACAGCTGGTTTAAGTGGAACCTCTTGTTTTAGTTTTTTGAGCAATCTCCATAATGTTTGCCATAGTGGCTGTACCAATTTACACTCCCACCAACAATGGAGAAGGGTTCCTTTCCCCCATGACCTGACCTGTATTTGTTATTGGTCAGTTTCTTGATGATAGCCATTCTTTCTGGAATGAGATAGAATCTCAGTGTTGTTTTAATTTTAATTGGTTGAATGACCAGTGTATTTGTTTGTTATTTGTCACCCTTCACCTGAGAATTGTCTATTCATTTCAGATGCTCACTTTTGGATTGAGTCTTTAAATTTGGGGGTCTAATTTTTTAAAGATGCTTTATATAGTCTAGACATTTAGCCCTTTGTATCAGGAGTAGCTGTAAGAATGTTTTCCCATTCTGTAGGTTATATCTTCACTTGGTTTTTTCACAGTGAAAGAACTTTTGACGACCTTTTTTTTTCACATAAATGAAATGGGGATGATCATGAGATTACAGAGTAGCTTATAAATATTTTACATGATGTCAAGTGCTTTGTATTTGTTCCATTTTACACAGTCACTAATATTTTTGTTTTTTACAGATGATAGAGCTAAGACCCCAAGCAATTAAGTGACTTCAGAATAGCCACATGATTCATCTGTGTAGGAGCTGACCTACAAACCTGGGCGCCTATCCTGTGCTCTGTCCATGTAGTGCAAGATCACATTTCATGTAGGGTCATTCTGACACTTAAAGAAGATAACCATCTAAAGTGTTAATAAACTGTAATGTCTGATTTATACTGAAATGTATGGTCCATGTATTCTCTTGCTATGCACATGTCCCCACTTTGTAGGATTTAGGTGTGACACAACCAGCCCCTTAAGATTTTCCCACCTCTTTCAACCATCCTCATTCACTGTCACTGTCCTAGCCACTCACCTTCTCACTTCTATTTCGCTCTTCCTTTGCCAGCGTATTAAACCTAATCTAGTGTCCTCTAGGCAATAATAAACAGAGGGCAGAGTTTCAATAGCTACAGAAGAAAGGAGACAAGGGGCTTGAGACCTGAGTGGGAGCTAAATCCTGAAAGACAGGAAGATATAATCAGAGTGTCTGAGACAAGATGTGCCCCCAACACGAGGACAGAAGACCCCATGAAGACAGTGGCAGAAGATGGCTGGATTGTTCTAGAACAGACAGGGACTGAGAGAAGGAAGAAACCTAGAGTTAGGTATGCAGAAAATGATCCCATTGTACATACTCCCCCATAATCCTCTTCATGGGTATGGAGAAGGTGCAGGGATCCTAGAGCAGGCCATCTTAGCCTAGTGTCACTCTGCAAGGAATAAGATAGTCCTCACTGTTTAGGATTGGAATTTGGCATTTATTTCCTACAGGTGATGCTGGGCTCTGATTACCAAACTACAGAAGCATCAGAGAGAATCTGGAGGGCTGGTGTGTCCAGGACTCCTTCTCCTGCTCCCAAGAGTGGTCAGATAGATATACACAGTAAGCTGGTCCTCAGCTCAGGTCTCCAGACATGACAGCTGACTCAGGGACACAAGCTTCTATAGTTTGGATTTGAATGTCTCCAAAAAGTCATGTTAAATTTTTAATCCACAGGTTGACACTATTGAAAGGTGGTAAAAGCTTCAAGAGGTGGGCTCTAGAGGGAAGCTCTTAGGTCATTGCTGAGTGGGGTGATGGACTCTCCAAGGGGATTGTGAGACATTGGGTACTTCTTGTTTTCTTCCTTGCCATGAGGTGAGCAGTTTCTCTCCCACATGCTCACAGCTATTAGTGATCCCTTCCACAGCACAAGGTATTAGGTACCACTACAGTGGACCCCAATCTTTTACCAGGTGTTATGGTACACAACAAGAGAAAAAAGACAAAGAGAATGTGAAGTAACGGAGATCTGGGGTTTCTAGTTGTTCTTGGGAAATAAAAAGCCATGAAACACCCAGAACCTTGGTATTGATCACATTCACATTGGGGAAAATGGCAGCTGGATGCACTAGAGAAGTGGATAGTGTTGGTCTATGATCCATTTCTGTCCAGGGTGAACAGGTCCCAAGAACGAGGTACCTGCGGATGAATAAGAAAGAGAGAGAAAAAAGAAATACAAGACAGACAAACTTCTGGGATCAGGGGGCTTACAGCCTCTTGGACTGCATCCTCGAATACCAATCTTAGTCAGCTTTTATTGAGAAAGAACCAAGGGTGTAGCTAGTACAAATGGGTGGATACCAAATGTTTTAGCAAGGATAATTAAAGGATTATCCTTCTCTACATGTAATCCAACACACACTCAAGGGGCTGAGACAGGAGGATTGTAAATTCAAGGCTAATCTGGGCTATAAAGTGAAGCCTTATCTTAAGAAACTTTAACAAACAACAAATCATTGTGTCCTCAATGCATTCTAATCAAAGAATGTCCTCCATATTTCCCCCTTCGTATTTTGCTGCAATCCTTTGAAGCATCAGGAGAAGGTCATCAATTGTCTTCCTATTTCGCAGCATTTGCTGGATGAACTTCACCAGATAAACAGGTTACATCTTGTGGTTTCACTTTTCTGCTGGATGTCCAAGACCAAGTTAAAATGAGACTTGTATAAATAAAAATTTAACCTTTTACTATCTAAATAAAGGTCAGTTAAGTCTCCTCAGGAATCACCTTGGAACCAAGTGCAGTATCTCTAGATCTTCGGTCAGTGTCAGCCATCTGGATGAGTCACGGCCATTGCTTGACCAAGGTGCTTTCTGTGAAAGCTGGAGAGATTTTTCTTCTGGTGACTCTCTTTAGGCACACTATATATCACAGAATCACTTTCCTCCGTGGTTCCACAATCTCCTTGATCAGAAAATCAGGAACTCAACCGAGTTATATCACAGCAGAGGTTTTATGTCCTGACCTCGGAGGGTGTAGCCAAAATATTGGCTGTTTTCTGGCACAATATATCTCTCTAATTTTAGGTCTCCAAACTTCAGTTGTTAAACACCCAGCAGAGAAGATTAATGACATAACATTGTAAGCAAGACAATAAGCTGAATATTACAATACGATCTAAATAGCAAACACGTTAGAACATAAATGGAGTCATTATTTTCTAACAACCATGGATATCCTAATATTTAAATCCTAATAGGATGTTAACAAACAACAGTTACAATATTATACCCAGAATTTTAGAAATCAACACCATACATACATTGCTACATGACAATCATGAAGGCATTTTGTAACATCTTAAATTTTTATTTTGACATAACAGGACCTTTTAAAACCAATTTAATCTAATGCATAGGAAGCTGTTATCCTTTAATGAAATACACATCACAAGTTTTAGTTAAAGGTAGAGATCTTAATCTGAAGGAAAGTCTTATCACAATAAACAGTCTTGGTTTTACATTTTGGAAGATCTCTAGAGGCAGAATCAGGAATACATTTAATATACCATGAGATTAACACTAGTGAATTTCCATACACATGTGAAAACATTTATAAAAATTTAGTAAGCTAAGTAAACCTTTCCTCCTTTAACTTTGGGTGTCAGATATTTTGTCTCAACAAGACAGAAGTAACTAAGACAGCATCCCTTACATATTATGGAGGTAAAACAAAAGTAGAAGTATATTTAGTAAGTGTATTTTCTTGCATTTCTGTGGGAATAACTGGGCTAGGAAGAACATCCATTTTAGTTCCAGTAGTAGCAAGTTTATGATAAATCTCTGCATATGCATTCACCTAAATAAGAGAAACGAAAAAAGGTGAAATTAAAACAGACAACACCAAAATCCAGAAGACTGTTAGCAACTACGTGACAAACCTGTATGCCAAAAAATTGAAGAACCCAGATGAAATTGAGAGATTTCTAGTTACATATGAATTACCAAGCCTAAACTAAGACATAAGTATCTGCATAACCCAATACAGGCAACAAAATTGAAGCAGCAATTTTAAAACTATAAAAGCTCAGGAGCTGGTGTATTCACAGCCAGATTCTACAAGAACTTCAAGGAGTATCTTACACAAATATTCTTAAAACTCTTTAATAAGCTCAAAAGAGACAAATTACTCCCAAAATCATGGTTGGTTGGTTGGTTGATTTTGAGACAAGGTCGGTCTTTGTATGTAGCGCAGGCTGGTCTTAAACTCACTTTTGTAGCCCAGGCTTGCCTTGAATTCATGGCAGTCCTCCTGTCTCAGCCTCCTAGGTGCTGGTATTACAGGCATGTACCACCATGCCTGGCCCAAAATCTCTCTCAGAAGTGAGCATTACCCTGATCACATGAAGACAAGGAGCCAGAAAAATAAGGGACCTACAAGCTCCCTTAGATACAAGCCATCTTTCTAAGGCATGTAGATGTAAAAATCTTTGAATCCTTGGATGGAGCCTACTTGGTCAATGTTTGTGATCTTTTTGATGTTTTCTTGTATTCTGTTTGTCAATATCTTGTTGAAGACTTTTACAAAGGCTGTGGAGGATCTGCATGTGACAGTAGTTCTATAGATCCATGTTGTGATTTCCAGGTAGAGCGCAGAGATGACAAAAACCCAGCACTACTATTAATTGTACATAGTGGCTCCCCTCATCTTGGCGATGTAGGAGTCACAAGTTGAGTGGGAATCCATTACCCATCCTTTAGTGAGGGCCCTGTATGGTACCTGCTGTCTCAATATTTTGTTCTTGGAAGGCTAGATTCAGTAAGGAGCATAGACTGGGGACTGTCCACAGGAATATGGACTTTTACCACCAGCACAGGCTCCAAGCCCAGCCTGAGATAGGAAAACAGTAGTCCTCTTCCTGAAAAATTTACTTAGTAGGATTTAAAAGGGGCATTCCCTGCATCTCAAGCAGTCCCTGACATGGAAACCCTTGAATATCACCCCACCAGTGTACTGAGTCCCAAATCCTTGCATCAAGGGAGCTCTAGCTCTGTTGCAAGACTTTCCCTTGTGCTTTCTGAGTGGGCTTCAGATCCTAAGTGGGCTTCAGATCCTTGCAGCCTGGAGCTTCTGTTACCCAGAATAGAGATATCTCCAGACTTCCTGGTAAAAGCTATTGGCCCTGGGGCAAGCACTCATGCCCTGGCAGCCTGGGTCTAGGCTATAGACTACACTGAGACTCCATAGTTACCCCACACATACAAGGTTCTCAGGGCACTGCAGATACAAAGGTGACCGAGATGGGGGCTAGGCCTGATGACCCATTATTCACACCACAGAAAGAGGGTTTTGGAGGAAGGGGAAGGAGATCACTTGTCAACTGTGTCTGGGTCATTGGAGAACAGAGGATCATCCTCAGACAGCGAGCTCAACCTAGTCTGAAATGGCAATGCCTGCTGCCTGGACACACTTGAGAGAAGTCCTGCCCAAGGCAAGCAGTACTGGCTTTAGTATGCATCCTCCCAACCCAAGAGTGAGTGTCACAGCCTCTGAGAGCTTTCACATCAAGGGTTCCACTCCCTCTAGGAGACTAAATGGGTGCCTTAGAAGAGGGACCAGGATGAGGACTTGGGACCTCGGGAGACTGCTCAGGAATGGGATGGTGCAGAGTGTCTAGGAGTAAAAGTGTAGGGGTTGGGTAGAGGAGAAGGTAGAAAAGGAAGAAGAGAAGTGTCTTGTGGGCCGTTCTCTGGCCCTCCAGCTGGATGTAGGAGAATGTGGTGAGTATGTAAATTTAGAACTGGAGCCTCACTAATTTAGTGAAGATGTCTGTGTGAGATGGTTAATTATAAAGAAAAAGGGTCCCATTGCTTTGAACCCTTTGGGGGTTCTAGATGACAGTAGCTGGTATGGAGGACCCAAGTGTGATTGTGCTTACTTGCAAGCAATACAGGCTGTATAGAGGTGATTTCCCTAAATTGGCTTTGAGCTTAATTAGTGAGTCTGGCCAAGGCCATATGTACATCTTTATGAAAGCAGGTGGCTTGTGTCAGACTAGCCTTGTTCATCACCAGTGGCCATTGCTGAACTCAGATAGATGAGCTCAGGTAGATACCATGTGGCTAAGATATGAGATAATATCTCCACTGAGCCCTGCATGACTCTGGAGGAAAATTCCTTCCCAGAACTGGCTACACAGCAGGTTACTCATTAACCATAACATAAATCTGGCTGTTCCATCCCTTTCACAGGAATGATTTGTTCTCTCTGTTACAAGCTTTGCCTTCCTATCTGTGGAGGACATTCTTTGATTAGAATGCATTGAGGACACAACGATTTGTTATTTGTTAAAGTTTCTTAAGTCTTCACTTTACAGCCCAGACTAGCCTTGAATTTACAATCCTCCTGTCTCAGCCCCTTGAGTGTGTGTTGGATTACATGTAGAGAAGGATAATCCTTTAACTATCCTTGCTAAAACATTTGGTATCCACCCACTTGTACTAGCTACGCCCTTGGTTCTTTCTCAATAAAAGCTGAGATTGGTATACAAGGCTGCAGTTCAAGAGGCTGTAAGCCCCCTGATCCCAGAAGTTTGCCTCTCTTGTATTTCTTTGTTATTTCACTTTCTTGTTCATCTGTGGGTACCTTGTTCTTGAGACCTGTTCACCCTGGACAGAAACAGATCATAGACCAACAACTGGTGCACCAAACAGGGACCTGAGAACAAAAGAAGTCTTCAAGACTAGGAAAAGGGATTTAATTCAGTGCTCAGAGGACCGGAGAAGAGTTGACAGGTGGTAGGTAAGCCTGGTCCCTGAGACTGTTTCATCAGGGTATGGGAAATTTTCTGCCTTAAAAAGAATCTAAATCAGAAGATCTTGCAGGATGCAATAATTAAAAAAGGCAAAAACAGCTCTAATTCTGAATGAGATTATAGTTTATTTGAGGAAACTCTATCGATTCAGGGACCAACTACAGGGGAGGAAGGAAGCTGTAGATCTTTTGGACCTAATACTAACTGTAAGAAAAAAGAAGTTAGATTTTCCTCCACCTCCCTCTTTAGTCTCTCGAGCATATCCGGTACAGCCCTCAGACCCAATATATGATAAGTTTAACTCCTTTAGGGATCCACCTCAGTCAACTGTTCAAAGACCATTACGTATGACTACAGTCATGAAGGCTTTCCTTCAATTTAAAACATGGAGAGATGAGGCAGAATTAATGGCACACTATAACGCCCATGGCAATCCTCCAATTCCCATTTCTGAGCATCAACTCATGGGCTCTGGGGATTGGTTTGATATTGATCAATAGTTAGAATGATGATAATACAATTATCCAAACAAGAACATGCTGTCTCCAAGCATGGGAAAAGATTGCTTCTCCTAGCCAAACTGTTCCCTTTTTTGTGCAGGTCATTCAAAGTGCTAACGAACCTTATATAGAGTTTATAGCTAGATTAAAAGTACTTCAGAAAATAGTGTCTCAAACTGCTTTGTCCCAGTATGTATGGTTCACAGTTAATCATATAGAAATAGCTACTTTAACAAATGATACTGAACTTGATCAATTGTTCTGCCAATTACAAACTAATATTCATAATATTTTCCTATTTTCATAACTCATATTTGTTCTCATTTACATCTTCCAGGTGACATAGTTAATTATAATAATGAAGTTAATCAACTCATTGCTATTTTCTCACCAAATTGTTTAGCCACTGAATCTCATACTTTAACTCATGTATATACCAAAGGTTTACGTCACAAATTTCCTCAACTTTCCGTTCAACTGGCTCGTGAAATCATTTTATCTTGTCCTATATGTGGTCTGCTTAATAATCCTATTCTTCAGCCTGGAACAAATCCTAAAGGCTTACCAAGTAATGAGTTGTGGCAAATGGATGTAACATATATTCCTGCTTTTGGGAAACTTGGATTTGTACATGTTATTGACATGTATTCTGGCTTTATATGGGCCTATGAACAATCAGGAGAAAAATTTGTACATGTTAAAAGTCATTTGTTAGGGCTGGGGATATAGCTCAGTTGAATAAGTGCTTGCCTGGCAAGTGCAAGGTCCTGAGTTCGATCCCTAGTACCGCAAAAAAAAAAAAAAAAAAAAAAGTCATTTGTTAGAGTGTTTTGCTATTATAGGTAAACCTAAAGCAATTACAACTGACAATGGACCTGCTTATGAATCCCATTCCTTCCAACAATTCTGTGCCTTGTGGGATATTAATCATTATACTGGCATTCTGTACAATCTTCAAGGACAAGGTATGGTGGAAAGGACACATGCTACACTCAAAACTATGTTAGCTAAAGAAAAAGGGGGAGAGATAGGGATAGAAGTTCACCACACCAGTTATTACATAAAACCCTATTTTTTTTTTTTTTTATTTTTATTTTTTTGCGGTACTGGGGATCGAACTCAGGACCCTGCGCTTGCTAGGCAAGCGCTTATTCCACTGAGCTATATCCCCAGCCCTACCCTATTTATTTTAATTTTTTTGCTATTAGTAAAGATTCATCCACTACAGCAGCAGAAAAATTTGGGGCCATTTTCATTAAGGGGCCACCAAAACTGATAGGGCAACTTATCTTTTGTAAAGATAGTCACACTGGAATATGGCAAAGAGGTTGAGGATTGTTCATACTTGGGGTAGAGGGTATGCTTGAGTTTTTCCAGAGAATGCTGAGTGACCTATTTGAGTACCAGAGCATGCTGTCCGGCTATATCAAGAACCCAAATCTGGAGAAGAAGTTGGTTCTACCACTCAGGGAGCTGATGTACAGTCCTGTGACAGTGATGCCTCAGAGACTATTTTACAGCCGATAGACAACAATGAGGCTAGATTTGACCTGGAGTCTATTGAAGAAACTGATATAAAACAAAATCTAAGATCTAAATAGGTAATAAAGTATATAGGGATATAGAGCTGAAAGTTAGCAGTATCCTTAAGATGATAAAATTCAAGATATACATATTCATTATAGATAAAAGATTCTGTTCCTTCCAAAAGTTTTCTAAGAGATCTCAAATTTCTAAAATTGTAAGTTACTATAATTTAATTGAGTCAAAAATATATTTGAGTGCACTCTGATTCTGTAAAGATGTTCTTTCTGTGTACTTGTCATTCTGTGAACAGCTGTTCCTTTTTATTTTGAGCTCAACAATTTTTGTTATTATTTCTTCATAATATAATTGAGTTATAGATTTTAAAGCATGCTTTCACCTGAATTACCAGCTGGTTTAAATGATATCAAAATTAAGATTTTTAACCATAGTCCTTTAGATGAGGAGAAATTATTGGGCAGGACTCCGATTGGTGAATAAAGGAGTGGCCAACCTTTATTCATTAAATAGGAGCCCCCAGTGATCTTCATAGTCTCTTGGGAGACACTCCTATAATTGGATCATTAGGTCAAAAGTTTTTTCAGTAATAATTATAATACAGTTTTCTCATAAAAGATGCTCTTTATCTACAGTGGATTGACCCAGCAATCACCCACCCTTAATCCCAGCACGCTTAACCATGAGTCAATCACGCATTCTAGATTCAGCCACCTCCAAAAAAGCCCCATCTAAAAATGCATGAAGCTTTGGGGGAACATCTAGACACAAACCGTAACATGAAGTCTCCACATTGTGTACTGTCCTAATCCCCTCCTCCTGCTCTCCTGTGCACAGTTTGTACAGCCCACCTGCATCTCTCAATGGCTGGTGATCAAAGGCCCATCCTCCAGAATCTGAGATACAGGAGAAGTGATCTCATATCTGTGATGAGATGAGCAAAGTGACAGATACTATCCAAGACCATTTCCTGCCCCAGGTTACTTCCAGGGTGCTGAAACAGTCCACCTGGGGATTCCTGCTTTTAAAATGAACTTGCTCCTGGCTTTTCAGAGCAGGTACTAGCTTTCCAACTATTTGGAGGGTCTCCTTCTGCTTCTTTCTCCTGGAAATAGGGCAATAACTGCTCTAGACTATGTCCTATAGAGACAACCGACCTCAGAGAGGGAGGGCTGCTTTGGCAGGTCATGCCCCATAGCAGAGGACAGTGTGGGATGTCACTCTTGAGCAGTACATATCTTTCTGTTGATGCTAATAAAAATTTGCTGCAAGCAAGTTGGGGACATGTTGTAGGGTGTAAAATTGACACTGTACTCTGCAGTGTACTCCATGAATTACATCAGATAGTTCAAAAATCATATTACACAACTGGTAATTTATGTGTCTAAGCAATAATTAAGAGTATGGCAAGCTATAATGTTCACTGCATTATGGATATTTAAAAACAAATTACTCTTACCATTTTCTTTAAAATAAAAAAACAAATTACTCATGTTTTCATGACACCAAAAATTTCTAACAGTGTAAACCTATCACAAATTGAGCAGTTTTTGTATAAAACATTTGATGAGGTATTTCGATGTTAAAAATACAGGTCAAAGGAGAAAAACTAGAATTCAGGAACACAACTTGGGCCAATCAACTGGTTTAAAGGCATCTGTCACACACATCAAACATCAGACAGTGGTCCTTATGAATAATGGAAAATGGCATTCTATAAATTTATCTCTAAAATGGGTAACACAACACAACCTGAATTATAATTTAGTAAATCCCACTTTTTACAAAGCTGATACCTCTCATGAGTTAGTGTATCAGTCAGAGTTTACTAAAGAAACAGATATAACACAAGATACACAAGTGTGGAAGAAATTATAAGTTGGGCTTACAGTGGTCAGTCACAGAGTTGGATGAGGAAGCATGCAGAGGGTGTCTGAGTGCTGGAGATTCAAGAGCCCAGTCTAAGGCCTGGGGCTCACTGCAGGGTCTGTCCAAGTCTGTATTAGGAAGCTGATGGGTCTGTGACAATCTACAACAAAGGATGAAGGGTCTACATCTGAAGGCTGAAGAGTCTCAGGCAGAGACCAGTCTGCACCAGACGCCAGGAGACAACCAAGCTGAAGGCAAAGACTGGAACTCTTCCAAAGACCCAATAATTAGTCCTTTTTCATTTTTAAAAAATTGTATGCAGCCTACTTGCTCTGGGAGAGGGTCCTTTACACCCACACCATCCCCAGGCCCAAAATTTATGTAAATGGTAACACTGACTCTAATATGAAACAAAAATAGGCAAAATTAGGTACATAATGCAATATATAATGTTGACATATAAATAGGTATGTTGTCTTGATGTGAGAAACAAAATGTGCTAATCTACAAGTTTTATGAAAACAAATCACCTTTGTCAAACACATGTTCACAAGTCTTTGAAATACATATCTTAATAAAAAATATGGGATCAAATTCAAAAATATCATTTATTACACAGAATGTAGAGTATATACACTAAAAATTTAAACCAAAGGTGTCCTGACCCACGGGTAGTCAACGGAGACTCTAGATGGGGAGAGTGGAATAAAGAGACAAGAGACACAAGAAATGGAGACAAGACAGGAGTCTGATCAAGTCTCGTTTATTGAGTGGAAAGCTCGGGTTTATATACAGTGCGGGTGGGGAATTGACGTCAGCGGGTAACCAGGCAATGGAGGGAGGTCCAAACATCACGCCAGGGTGGTCAGAGCATCAGGCGATAGCATGTGACTATATCACGCGATAGCACATGATTTACAGGAAGCAGAAACTTAGAGAGAATAGAAGCTCAGGATAGAAACTGAAACTTAATTCAAGAAGACTTTCAAGATGGCTACTACATTACAAAATGGATGCCGACCGCAAGTCTCTTGGCGGTCTCCCATACAAAGGTGGTGACAAAATCCTAACAATTAATAAAAAATAATTAAAATTAAATTTTTAGTGGCCTATACTTCCCAATTGTCATGACTGAAAAAACTATATAAACATTAACTCTACTTGAAAGTAGAAAATACATTTCAATTCACTCAGTTTAATTAAAAGACACTACATATTAAGTTCAAAGATATAAACACAAAAATACCTACTTATGTCAACTCATTATTTTTATATGAAAAACTGCAGAAACAATTGAAACATTTAAGTGATTTACTGAAAAATGTAATTTTGTCCTGGGATTGTATTTTCTGGACATTTCATGGAGAAATATTGACACCAAGATTTTGTATTAATTATTCCTACAGGTCTCCACTACATGAGAAATTTTCAGAAGATTTTGAAATTATGCCTTCATACATAGTTTCTCCCCAGTGAGACTTCATGTACTTGATAACACACGTGTGTACCCAAAGCATTCCCACATTGCTTACATACATAGGTTTCTCCTCATTGTGAGTTTTATGTATTTGGCACATACCACGAATATTGAAAGCTTTCCCACATTGCCTATATATAATTAATGCTGAAGATGAGTCCTTTCATGTTTTTTACAATAATGTTGTGTATTAAAAGCTTTCCCACATTGCTTACATACACAGGGTTTCTCCTCTGTGTGAGTTCTTTCATGTATTTTACAATAACCTTGTGTACTAAAAGCTTTCCCACATTGCTTACATACATAGGGTTTGGGTTTCTCTCTGGTATGACTTCTCTCCTGTGTTTGAAAAGTACTCTTTCTCTTCAAGGCTTTCCCATATTGCTTTCGAATACAGGGTTTTCCCCCAGTGTGAGTTCTTTCGTGTTGTTTACAATGGTGACGCCTGCTGAAGGCTTTCCCACACTGTTTACATACATAGGGTTTTCCCCCAGTATGAAGGCTTTCATGTCTCTTACAATCACCTTGTGTACTAAAAGCTTTCCCACACTGCTTACATATATAAGGTTTCTCCCCAGTGTGAATTCTTTCATGTATTTTACAACCACCTGGTGTGCTAAAAGCCTTCCCACATTGCTTACAAACATAGGGTTTCTCCCCAGTGTGAACTCTTTCATGTATTTTACAACCACTGCTTGTGCTGAAAGCTTTCCCACACTGCTTACATATGTAAGGTTTCTCCCCAGTGTGAATTCTTTCATGCATTACACAATTACTTTGTGTGCTGAAAGCTTTCCCACACTGCTTACATATATAGGGTTTCTCCCCATTGTGAGTTCTTTCATGTTTTTGACGATCACCATGTGTGCTGAAAGCTTTCCCACATTGCTTACATATATAGGGCTTGGGTTTCTCCCAGGTGTGACTTCGTTCATGTGCTTGACAATTATAGGATCTGCTGAAAGCTTTCCCACATTGCTTACATACATAGGGTTTCTTCCCAGTGTGAGTTCTTTCATGTTGTTTACAATGTTCACGCCTACCGAAAGCTTTCCCACATTGCCTACATACATAGGGTTTCTCCCCACTATGAATTCTTTCATGTATTTGACAATTACTATGTGTGCTGAAAGCTTTCCCACATTGCTTACACACATAGGGTTTCTCCCCAGTATGAGTTCTTTCATGTTTTCGACAATTACTATGTAAGCTAAAAGCTTTCCCACACTGCTTACATACATAGGGTTTCTCCCCAGTGTGACATCTTTCGTGTTGTTTATAATGTTGACACTTTCTGAAAGTTTTCCCACATTGCCTACATACATAGGGTTTCCCTCCATTGTGATTTGTTTCATGGTTCTGAACAACATCGGGAGTGCTGGAGGACTTCAATTTTTTCTTACTTACAAAGGTCTCTCTAAGAGGAGTTCTTTCACCAAGTTCTGAGTATTTCACAGGTTTTACATATTGACCATATTCATAGGGTTTCTCTCCAGTCTTTCTCCTTGCATCCTTTTGAAAGGACTGGAAATTGCCACAGGTTCTTCCGTGTTCATTATGCTTATACAGTTTCTCTTCTGATCCCAAATACTCAGATGTCTTCAGTCCAGTGTGAGCTATGGTGGATACATTTACTGACAAAGGCCCAGTCAGAGGCTTTCTGTGAGCAAGGCCTTTAGCTGTTTTTAGACCAGCTTGTTTCTTGTCCACTGTAGCATCTGGTGCCCAAAGGAGTATTTCTTTGTATTGATTCCAAACTTTATTTTGATAGCATTTCTCTACCTCTTCATTTCTGTAAAAAACAACAACAAAAATAGTTGCAATAAAACGAGTCTCCATATTAATGATGTACCACAAGTTCTGGTTTGATGCCTCCTAAGAAATTCTGACAATGAATTAACTGAATGCCCTGGAGGATTCAAAACAGCCATTCCCAATAGTGATGTTCATCTGGGGATTTTTAAATTGGTATATTTTGGAATATGAAAGGGTTAGTTTCATTTTGGCAAATTGGTACATATACAAAGTACAGACTGATAATTTTGATACTTTTTCTCTCTCATCAGTCTCCCCTTTCTCTCCTTACCGTTTGCCTTCCCCATCTCCAGGTTAACCTTTCCTTTTTTAAGTGCCTCATCTTTTTGTTTTGGCCTCTTTATTTTGCTGCCTTTATTTTCAGTTTCTCATGTAAGAGAGACATTTCATTTTCTATGCCTGATTTATTTCACTTAACACCACAGGATGAAGATCACCAGTTTCTACTGGCAAATGACATGGCATAATTCATCTTTATGGCTGATTGTATAGCACATTTTCTTTTTTTTTCCTTTTTAGTACTGGGAGTAAAACACAAGTTTTACTGAATTATATCACCAGTTTTTTTTTATTTCTTAATTTAAAAGAGATTCTCATTAATGACATGTTGCTCAGGCTGAGCTTCTCTTTGACATTCTGCTGAATCAACTTCCCAGAATACTGGGAATGAATTATCACACTGTGGCTATCAAAAAGTTTCTTTATTCATTCATCCAGTGAGGGACATCTAGGGTAATTCCAGGACTTAGCTGTTACAAACTGTCCTGCTCTGAGTATGCATAAGCATGTATCAGTATAATATGATGATTTTAACTCTTTTGGAACTATACCCAGAAGTGGTATTCCTGAATCAAATGGAACTTGTATTTGGATTTTTTGACATATCTATATACTGAGTATCATGCTATATTTAACACTCCCATCAACAATGTCAGAGGGTGTACACCAGCAATGATGGATGGTGCCCTCTAAGAAATTTAAAAAATGAATAGACTAAATTCTCTGGAAGATGGCTTGAAAGCACTTGGTATTATAACACTAGCATTCATTTGTGCTTTGAATACTGCTTTAAGGTTAGCAATTTTTTTGGTTTTTTGAGACAGGGTCTCACTATGTAGATCATGCTGGCCCTGCCTGCACTCACTACGTAGCCCAGGCTACCCTCCAACTCATGGCAATCCTCCTGCTTTAGCCTCCTAAGTCCTGGAATCACAGGCATACACTATCATACCCAGCCTAAGGTTAACAATTTTTTAGATACTAAATGTCTCATATCCACATGTATACAGATACATCCTGAAGATGGGTTTCTGTCAAAATTCAAAATTCTTTTCTTTTCATATATACCTATATACAACATCTAAGTGCTATTTCATATATTTTCATGAAGGTGATCATGAAGGAACATTTCTTATATGTCAGTGTGTCACTTGTTGCATATCAGTAGTTTCCTGTATTAGAATTTTTCTGTATTTAGTTGTCAGATTATGCATACTGAAATTATATACATCTTTGGAGAATATTTGTGAGATTAAATAAATTTGAGGGCTTGGGGATGTGGCTCAGCAGTGGAGCTCTTGCTTTGCATGCATAAGGCCCTGGGTTCTATCCCCAGCACCACATACATACATACATACATACATACATACATACATAAGAACATGGCCACATTTCCCTGGTTGTGGTATTTCTGTTCACATACTCACTTGAGGAATATTCCTACTCCTTTTGAGCGCAAATTACCTTAGATTTCTCCAGTAATTTTTGTGCTCTTCTTCAACTTCCTGGTCACCCCAGGCTCTTCCTGAATTGCAGACATAGAAATATAAGATACTATATTATTACACAAAAATGAATAGGTTCCAGTTAGATTCATGGTGTAATATAACTAGGGCTGAAATATTCTTCAAAATGTTTTCACATTCTGTATAATGAAACTGGATGATGAGAAACAATGTTTTCTGATAGTATAAATAAGAAAGCAAGGTCATCCTTACCTATAGCAGCCATGTTCCTAAAAGTTTCCTTCATCACATCTTTGTAGAGTTTCTTTTGTGATGGATTCAGCAAAGCCCACTCCTCCACGGTGAAGTGCACAGCCACATCCTGAAAGGTCACTGCCTCCTAAGTGATCACATATATATTTCTTAAAGGAAGTTTAAGATTTACAGGCTAGGATGTCTCAATCCTTCTCATAAAGTTGAACTGAGTGCCAGGTGTGATGGTGGATGTCTGTAATCCCAGCACTCAGGAGGCTGAGGCCAGAAGGATTGGCATGAGTTTGAGACTAGTAGGGCTACACAGTGAGGTGAAGGCCAGCCTGAACTGCATAGTGAGGCCCTGTCTCAAAAAAAAGAGAACAAACCAATAAAGCTGAATCTTTCAAATATTAGCTCCATGTCTTGGTCATCAAATCCATGTGTGTGCACCACATATGTACTGAGCTGAGTTCCCTGCTAGTAATAGTGCCTCTGCTGGCAAGCAGGTTGGGGGCTGGGAGAGTCCAGTCTGATTGGAGCCTTACATTAACTTCTTTCCACTGTCTAGAGAAAACATTGTGCTATTATTCCGGGAGATAGACATGACTGTTTTCAAGTAAACTTGAAAAATTCTGAACCACATGGATAACAGAAATATGACAAAGCACTCTGCCCTTGATTCATATATCAGCACTTGTGAACAATAGTAAGATGGAAAAACAACATAAAAAAAACCACATGAAAGTATGTCTCTGAACAATTTCTAGAATAATCACTTATTGAATAGAGAGGAAACTAAAAGAAAACTGTTTACAGAAAAATCACACATGGTACAATTAAGAAGAGTCAATAAAGTGAGAGAGTGGTCATCCACCAGGCAAAAGAGGTTTGAATCAGGCAGGGTTTCAATAACCTGGATACTCTCATCCACTGCCCAAGGCCCAGTGATGAAACTTTCTGAAATTTCTCAGGATACAATATAACGATTTGAACTGACTGCCTCATTCTTTGCAGATTTTTCCTTAGAACCTAACCAGTAGTTGTTCACTGAAGCCCCTGCAATTTCAAAGAAACCACAAATATCCTCTGCAATTTATTTTTTTTTTGCAGGAGGTTTGCAAGTAGACAATCTGAATGTTATTCATTTCTCCTTGCTGCTGATTTGCTGCTGCCCTGTAACCCATCTCTGGCAGATGCATCAGCATTCCTGCATCGTAACAGGAATATACACACGAGTCTGTCTTGAGTGTTATTGCTTTTGTTTTTAAAACCCTAAGATGCCACCCAAACACCCTGCACCTTCTAAGGCTTTATTAATACAGTATTTTGTTAAATTATATAACTATGGGAGACATTGCATATTTAGGACCTATACTATAAAAACAGGCATTTATAAGCATTTTTCTGACCATTATCTGAAATTTGAACTTTTTTAGAAGTCACAGGTGCTCTAGGAATGTAACTCTCACAAATTTCTGGGGTACATTTTATTTACACTGCTGTTATTATTAAATCTCACCTACAGTTTTTTTTTTCACCTACAGTTCTTAAAATAAAATACACTGGAAAATATTTAAACACCAAATTGCTATTAAGAAAGCACATATTAACTTATATCTACTTGTCTGCACTCATGTTATGAAAAGATGAGACATTATCACACACTGGGCACCAGTAAGCACCAATAAGCAAAGCAGCATGGTTCCAAATAGGAGATACACAGACTTTCAGCAAGCAGAAGTCAAACTCTATATTGCTCATCAGGAGAACTTGGTAGACTGTCAGAGACAGAGAAAAAAGATACTGGAGCTTATCAGTGTCTACACATCTCTGAATTATAGTGCCAATTCTATGCTTACCTAGACAGGAGTGGGTGTTACATTGGCAATGATGAGGACACATTACTTAGAAAGGTATGCAAAGAGAAACAGTAGTCTGCCATCAATTCAGCAAAATCTTCAGAAGTTACATTAATTTTATATTATTCAATTTGTACTTTAAACAGTGACTACAGTGATCAGATAATGATATAAAAGGCAGTTCTCACCCTTTTTTTCTCCTTTCCCCTCAATCTTTTCCCTGTCCCTGCTACCACCCTGTGATCTTCAGTAAATATAGCTACTTACTACATAAAAGTCAGTTCTCTAAAAAAGAACACTCTTTTTTTTTATTTTTTATTTTATTTTTAAATTTTATTTTAAAGACAAAAGAATGGAGACATATGAACCAGAAAAGCCATAAACAATACAGAAAATACAAAGTTATACAGAATATAGTAGGGAATTAGAACTGGATGTTGTATTACATA